>JAQIXP010005654.1:0-10242 GCA_034700285.1 Proteroiulus fuscus
TTCATTTACGGTAGCATAGTTTTTTAAAATTACGGAATCACCGTTAGTTACACGGGATATATTCGGAGACTAGATTATCTGCACTTTACCGTAAATTCGACGGAAAAATTTTAACAGTGTAGAGCACCAAATGAGATCACAGAAAAACACAGTGCATGCAGTGATTTCCCATTTTTGCTGTTGATTTATAATATGAAGTAGTTCAGAACTACTTGTGAACGGGATCACAAAATAGCATGATTCGACCACATGCAATGCCAAAAGACATCTATTATTTTTTATTAAATTAGTTTCATTTATTTTTAAAAATGAATTTTGATTTCTTTCAATTTTATTATTAAAATATAGCATATATTTCTTTAATTTTTCACTGGACTATAGGCATACTCCATCAACAATAGTTCACAATTATTTTAAAACAATCTATACTTGCTTGTAATAACAGAGAAATACAACATTCGTGTGTTAAAACGATGTACAAGCCGCACAACAAAGTTCTGATATACCTTTTTGGACTAACTTTTTTGCACCCAAAACGCCAAATGAAATTGTTATAAAGCATAATGTGCATGATTACATATAGGACAAACAAACAAACATTAATTGATTAAATAGTGATCATGCTGGCATCGGATAAATTCTTTGTAACATTAAATTTTGTCTTCAATAGATCTGTTTTATACATGGAGCTATGTCCCATTTTCTTCAAAAAATTTTGTTTGTTATTTTTGTGCTTTTAATCTGTGTGGGAAGAAGGCAGAAGGCGAGCTTCCATTTGTACAATGGGCTTTCTGTCTTCAAAAACAGAAGATAGCTGCTATAGAGCTATAGCACAAAAAAAATATAAAATAATAGAAATCGAGGGCTAGGCCTGCACAACTTTCACTTTTAATTTGCCTTATTTTTTGTGAGGCGTTGCATGCAGTCTCATGCAACAAATTTCTTTTTGAGTGTCAAGGAACTTTCAGTTTCAGATTTTAGAAATGCAAGTTAGTCAAATATAAACTGGGATGACCTGGATTGAAATCACGTGTACTTCAGGTGATTTAATTTTCTTATTGGTTGGCCGTCACGTACTGATACGTGAACAAAGTATATGTGGTGCTGTTATTGGCCGATAGATGATTCATTAATAGATTGAACTTAATTTTCGTAATTAATTCGATAGTTTTGAGTCGCTTTATTATAGCTAAGATGACTTTGTTATTTCCTGGTTTGATTCTGTAAGCCATCCAGATTGACAGAACTTATTCAAAATGCCAATCCATACAGTATACATAAAGCACTGTAGAATTTTAATCCAGTTTTATTTTTATTTATTTATCAAGAGCAACCCTCTATAATATTAAACTGCATCATAATACACACTTAAGAAATGGAAACCAATATGAAAGACAGATACAAGTATATAAATTGAATGAATGGTTGGAAAAAGTTGATAAATAGTAAATAATCCACTGTTGAAATGCTGTAACATACATTTTAGATCTGTATGAAATGTTTATTTTTAAATTAATAAGAAGTTCATTGGCCTACTTTTGGTTCAGTGCAGAGGCGCTATGGTCATTTAGATGTTAAAATGATTAGCCTGTTCAAGATTTAAAATGATGAATTAGAATATTAGATAACCCTTGAAATAGTGTAATTGGCTCTCTTGCATGCATGTATTTGGAATTCTGTACTGAAAAGGCGAGAAAAAGAATATTAACACATATACCCATGAAAAAAAACTGACTGAAGAAAATGTAGAACTTTTCTGCAGTTGAAAACAGCAGGAATTATTATAGTTTTAAAAGTCTGCACTTTCTGAACATAATTTGTGCAGATTTGGTGTAGAAATTCACTAAAATGTAGAAAAAAATGTAGAAAAACTGTAGAAAAAACATGCACATTTTGTATACAAAATTCAAAAAGTGTAAACTACAGGGTTTTTTGGTTTTGCATTTTCAACTGCAGAAAAAATTCGAATTTTCTGCAGTCATTTTTGCTGGGTATTTGGGCTGAATATATTAGAACTTCTATCAGTTTATTGGCTGTTAATTCAGGTTTAATTATATTTGTCAAGATAAGATCTGCATTGAATGACAGCTAATATTAATAATTCTTGCTGTATATTTGGTTATAGCTTATTAATTAGTGTCAATAATGGCCTGTTTGTTATAATTTTTTGGCATTCATCTAAAAATGTTGTGAAACTAGGACTTGTGATCATATAATTAAATGAATTATTAATTGATGATCTTATCAAATCTTATACAAATGCAGTATTTCACAATTATATGACTCCGCACGTATTAACCTTAGTTCAAATTCATCATGATTAATTGTGTCAAAGCCCTAACATGCTCTATTGAAAGCTTTTCTGATTCTCAATATTAATAATTTGAAATATAAATAAACATGCACTTGAGCTTATGAGTACATGCCAAAAGTATTACCTTCATTAGGACATATGTCATTTGGTTTCAATTTATTATAATTTAGATGTATGAGATTAATTATAGCTTGATCATATATAGATTTAGTAGACAGTTTAAAGTTGTAGTCAAAATGCCGATTCAGCTGATCTTTCTTTTTTTTAATAGATCTGCAAACAAAAGTGTTGTAAAGTATTTTTCAAGTTCAAAATAATTCACTATTTATAACTTTGGTTTCTATTGATTTATACAGGCAATTCATTTAAAAGGAAAACCTGAAATAAGGATGTCATTGGCTCGATGGCGCATCTTCATAATTGTTTGCTGGATGGGCCTGTTGAAAATATCACTTGCCTCAATTTCTTCTTTCCCAGAACAAGGTAAGTTTAAAATATGAAAGACTTTTTTTGGCTATAATTTGGCAATTGATATACTGGGACCATCCATGCATATTATATTATGTACCTTCTTTCTTATGAGAGTGCTAATTGTTTAACAATTCTGTACCTTAGTATTGAAATGTCGAAAGCCACTTTTTCTAAGTTTACTTTTCTGGATGGAGGAAAACATCCGAAAATTCAGCATTAAAAAAAGATTATGTTTCTCTGTTACTATAGCAATTACGATTTGCAAAACCTTGCGGAAATTTCGGATGGTTTCCTCCGTCTTGAAAAAAATTAGTAAAAGTGACTTCCGACCATTCTGTTCTAAGGTACAACCACTAGTAGGCTTTTTATATTTTTTTAAGAAAAAATTATTGTTAAATTTCCAAACATTTGCGGAAAACGATCAACTTACTTTTTATATACATATTACAAATTTGTAGCGCATCCATGTGAACGTCCTTGCGATGATGGTGCCCAGCCCATGCTCTGCTACTATAGGTTTACTGTAGAATGGTATTACAGTTTAAGTAAGGCTTGTTTCGATTGCCCATTAAATTTGTCGGACTGCAACAGGCCACACTGTATTCCAGCAAACGGTGTCGAAAAACCAATCATCGTGGTAAACAGGCAATTACCTGGCCCGAGCATTCAGGTAATATACTTCTAATTTATATAGCATATTAAATTTTTTTACATTTCTACAGTGACTACGTTGGATATTTTTTCTATAATGGACTTACCACAACTTGCAGTATTTGCATTCCAAGAAAAAAAGAAACAAACCAGAATTTTTTTTTATTTTTTTGGAATGCAGTACTGGTATTTAGCAATGCAATTTTACTGTAATTTTAAAAAAAATTTAAAATCCAACAATCTGAATACACTTTTATAGCAGTCTGATCGAGTACACAGGGGAATTACACTTTACCGCTAAGAACGGAATTAATTACCTTACTTAATTTAATTTATATCTTAAACATTTAATTTTGGTCATAGATTGTCATATAAAATTTGCATATAGGAGTGTATTTTCAGAATATCTATTCTCAAATTAATAATAATGAAGTTGTTCATGCTATTGTTCACAACTTCAAAAACGTTTTTAAATTTATTACAATAAATCTGAAGCTAGTTTCTATACACTATTAAGCAAACAATAAAGTTTGAATATTTTGAGAAACATTTTAATTTTATTTGAATATACTTTTACTACCCAAATCTATCAAAATAATCTACACATTTAATTCTCACTTCAAAAGTAAAAAATAAGTGTGAAAAATGCCATTGCAATCTTTAACATTTTAATAAATAAATTCTTCATAATGACAATTATTTATTAAGGAAAAACTATGAAAATTTAATATATTTTTGTTCCAAAATGTGGGGCTTTGTAGGTATCAATTACATCTGATACTCAATGAAAAAAATGTTTCCTGGAAGAGAAGGTTACTAAATTACAAACGCATAAAATTGCTCCTATAAAATGCAAAACTGTAGGGATTAATACCGGTACATACTAAACTTTATTATTTGCATGAACTTATATAATTTTTGTCTTGTTTTATTTCAATTATAGGTTTGTGAGAATGACACAATCGTAGTTGATGTAGAAAATCACGCTGGTTCAGAGACGACGGCCATTCATTGGCACGGAATCCATCAACTTGGAACCCCTTACATGGACGGTGTACCGATGATAACGCAGTGCCCCATATTGCCACATAATACCTTCCGGTATGAATATCTGGCCTATCCTGCAGGGACGCACTTTTGGCATTCTCATTCTGGACTGCAACGCTCGGACGGTTTGCACGGAATGCTGGTTGTTCGGCAATCTCCCACTGTCGATCCCCACTACAAATTGTACGATTATGACCTTCCGGAGCACATGATGATGGTGACGGACTGGCTTTCGGAGCTCTCCTTCGATCGGTTCGTGGCTCATCATCACGACAATGGGTCCAACAAGCCACAATCGATCTTGGTGAATGGAAAAGGCCGCTTCCATCCGACATTTGATTCCGAAAGGAATGAGTCCGTGTATACCCCGGTCGAAGTTTTCACCGTGAAAAGCAAGGAGAGGTACCGCTTCAGAATGGCTAGCAACGGAATTTTGAACTGCCCAATCCAAGTATCGGTTGACAACCACACCATGGCAGTAATAGCCACTGATGCCCATCCGGTGGAACCGTTGAAAGTCGATTCTTTGGTTATTTACGCTGGGGAACGGTTCGATTTTATCCTCTATGCCAATCAAGAAGTTGGAAATTACTGGATTCGGCTGCAAGGACTACTCGACTGCGACCAACGCTTCACCAGGGCCAGCCAAGTGGCCATTCTTCGATACGAGGGCGCACCCATTGCGGATCCCTTTGGGAACATTTCTTACTTTGATATGGACAGAGGTGGAAAGGTACTGTGAACATTTTATTAACTGCTTCATGGAGGCTTGTACTAACTACTTATATTTTAAAACCAACTCTTTTTGCAGCAATTAAACCCCTTGAATTCTGGGACAGATGGCGACAAGATGGCGATCGTGGAACTAAATTCTTTATTACCCGAAGAACCAAAATTATCCGAGCCCGACTTGAAGTTTTATCTGCCTTACGATTTCACCAATATTGATAACAAACATTACCACGACCCCCACTACTATCCCATTCATGCCGTGGAACATCATCATCGCTTATTCACACCTCAAATTAACGACATTTCGTTCGTGTTTCCATCGTCACCGTTGTTATCCCAATATGATGATACACCAAAGCAGATGTTTTGCAATCACACAAATCTCAAACAGAACTGCACGAAAGAATTCTGCGAATGTATTTATACATTAAATGTGCCATTGGGATCTACGGTTGAATTGGTCATTATCGATAAAGGTATGGTCATTTTTCGAATAAACTGGATTTGGAAAAAAAAGGAGTGTCTTCTATGGAGCAGCAATGCTATATTCCTCAATTTCAACATCGTATTTTGACAGATTTTTTTATATTTTTTAAAATTTTTATTTCGATTAAGGTTTTGCCTTTGATGCCAATCATCCGATTCACATCCACGGACTATCCTTTCGCGTGGTAGCCATGGAACGCGTCGGGAAAAATGTCACTTTGCAAGAAGTCATGAAATTGGATGCCGAGGGAAAAATTAAGCGAAAGTTGAACAAATCTGTTGCCAAAGATACTGTCACCGTGCCAGATGGTGGCTACACAGTAATACGGTTCGTGGCATCAAATCCAGGTACCATAGAGCTCACAAGCTTTATTCATTTATCTTAAAACCAAACAAGTTCTTGTCTTTGAATTTCAAATATTGTGGTTTTATAGGATACTGGATTCTACATTGCCACATCGAATTTCACATTGAAGTCGGTATGGGATTAGTTTTTAAAGTTGGGGAACATAAAGATATGGCTCGTCGACCGCAGCATTTTCCACAATGTGGAAATTGGCCCAAACAAACCAATGATATATCTTCAGCAAATGGTATACTAATATCTGCTGTGCAGATGTCCTTTTATATTTCATTCCTAGCTGCATATTGCGCAAAGTTCTATTCCTGAATTCACAATTTGAACTTCCTGTAAATGTTTTAACAACAGGAATCACCATAAGAATGTTAAGTGAGGAAAGCATTGTTTTATTTTTTTTTTAAAAGTATTAATTTTATCATTTTATCAGCAAATTTATTCATCTCTAACCCAGAAACATGCAACTTAAAAAGTAGTGGCAGGTTGTTCCAGGCACTGTCATCAATCTGGAATATATGTTGAAATGATGCAAGCTAATTTAGCTTTTTTATTTAAACTGTGTTCTCGTTAAGTTCAATAGGTGTCTTTTAGAACAAACCTATACACATGTGTATGGGACAGTCTTCTCCCACCCCTTCCTGCAAAAAAAATACAATACCTATTTATTTAAATACAAATGTATATATGCAGGTGGGGTGCTGTTGTTAATGATTCCCCCATCCTAAAAATTTCAGAAAAATTTTGGCAAGTTTGATCAAACTCAGGTGAATTTGCTGCATGAATTGTTGAGGTAATTTTGGTTAAACGTTTTTAAAAATTGGATTGTCATTGTTAAAAGGAATTTTATATTTATAAATTCCAGCATTTCCTAATGCTTAAAAGCACGAGTGAGAAGTGACCGTTTTTGCGTGAATATTATTAATTCACATTGTTTCAAGAAATTTACCAGCCATTCATTGTTTAGCAGTTTTACTTTAATTGAGAGTCATCAAAAATCACTAACTGTAAACAGGATTGAATCTGTAATAGCAATGACCAGAAATCGACACTTGCAATGTGCATTGTATCAGTCTGGTATCATCTTCCCAATTTCCAGAACGTTCCTATGCCTATGACCGTACGAGCCTATATTTGTTTTCTAATGTTTAAAAATTCCGTCCAAAACCACCTTTGTAAATTCTTTTTCTAAGAAGTTGCGTTGTATAACTATTACTTAAGTTATGGGAAAACTGATTTGATATGATTTTTATCAAAGCAGTTAAATCAGCTACGTTTATCAGCATCATTATAGCACGAATACATTGAAGATCGATGTCTCAAATCTACACTATTTTTTAAATATGTACAACTTATAAGTACGATATTTGATATAATCAGCTGGGCTGCTTATACATTTCATTTTGATAATGTAGATGTTGTTATTCTCCTAAAAGTATTTTCAAGCTAACTACGATACACACGTGCAGAATTTGTGTTAGCTGGCAATAACTATCTTATTGCGTAACATAGGTTAATAACAGTAGGATTTAATGAGCACAATTAAATGTATAATACAATTTGTAATTTTTAAAACATATCATATAAATAATTATTTTTATAAGTTTCACTTATTTATGTATTAATAGTGCTATCATGAGTGATAGCTATTTAGGTAATTTTAATGGAATTGCAGTTACAAAAATTTAATTATTAGCAATTTGCATTTGTTTGAGTGATCCGGGATCAACCATATTGTTAATATCCATCCTAGTTATGCATTGTTACAGGTTGTCAACATTTTTCAGGCTAATTTTGGGATAGTTCGAAATGTTGTTATGGTTCCACCTAGCTGTTGTATGTGAATATTGAAGTTGAACAGTCAGCATTAGGGTGACAATTTAACAGCATTAACAGTTTTGCATGCAGTACATCATAGGACTTTCCATTGTTTCATTCTGCATAATGAGAAAAACAAAGCTTTTATGAGTTATAAATTAAGCATTGACTTAAGCCCTTGCAATGAGTATTTAACTAGATTCAGGATAATTTCTTGACTGTAAAGCAGGTTTATAAGATTGCTGCTTCATCATAATTTATTAATCACTACTCAACAATGAGTAGCATTGCAAAGTCTGACAAGAACATTGCCAGGCATCGAAATCTCAAATGAAAAAACACCATGACACGGGAACTTACTTTGAAAATATTTTATTGTCAACTGTCAATTTTCTTAATCTACAGTACCCAGTATCAATTTGTTGAGCCGCCTCGTATACTATTCCACCACCTTAGGAATGGTTCCCTTCGTTCCCAAATAAACTGTCGCCCCCATAATGCATAAGCACTGAAATAATACACAGTAAGAAATTACGCAAAGGCATATTCAATTTGATACAAATCATTTACGGTGCGAAGGCTACGGACATGCCAAAAAATACACCACCAAGATGAGCAGCATGATCAAATAATTTCCAACCTAACACGCATCCTAATGTGTCGAATAGAATTATAGCTTTTAAACCCTAGATAATAAGGGAAAGTTAATTGGTTATTCAACGACTTATTATATTTTAAATGAAGCGTCTGAAAATTAATACAAACGTACGGTATCGGCATTAAAGTGGAAATGTGGTACGAAGGCAATTCCCAGTTGAGAATTTGGGAACTGAGTGCAAAAGAATCCAAGAACACCCATTATGCACCCAGACTGGAAATAAATATTATAAATTTCAAATTATTTCCACGTCTTTGATTATTTCCCGTCTTTAGGCCTAATAAAAATGTCTTGAAATGAAGGAAATATACAGTGAGATTCAAAAGTCGGAAAATCTACATACTACGACCACTTTTAAGAGAGAGGTACCATTAGCATGTTAATCCCTTTCAATTTCCATAGAAATGAATAGGCATGCATTACACCCATCATTGTTTGCTACATGTTTTCGAACCTATAAAGCTGTGCTGAATAATATGTGAATAACTAACCGCCCCGAGAGAAAATCCAGCTTTCAATGTTACGGATTTATGTAAAATACTAGCAAAAGATGCAAAAATTCCTAAAATAATATTAAAATAGAGACTTAATTAAAGAATTTTATTTTTAAAAGAAAAATAAGTAACTATTTTACTTAAATAAACAACAAACCTGAAGACAAGTACATGGCTAAAAACTGTTCTCTTCCCAACACATGTACAATGCCTGTTGAGAAACTGAAAAACACGTACATATTTAGGACTAAATGCCATAATGAATAGTGGCTAAATGTAGAAAATAACATCGGCCAGCAGACTGCCTCTGGAAAATAAGTAATTATACATATTTACATCAAATATAATGAGGAATAGAAAATTAACAAATGCCATTGGCTACTAACTGGCGGCAGGATTTGAACAAAAGTATTTCATCATCATAGGGCTTGCGATTGGAACCCTCCATAGGAGAAATACCATAGTATTTACACCAATTATTATCACAGCCATGCGCTGGCCTTCACTTAAGGCATTCCAATATTTATTTATCTAAAAATATACAAAGAGATAACTGAGTGAAGACTAGTTTATTGAAGGAATATTATTGATAATGTTACATCAACTATGGTACTACTGAAAACCATAATCGGAACAGAGCTCTTATACATTTTAATATTATTTTAAGTGTACTTCTAAGTGCAAGGGTTAGCTAAGTGGTTATAGCTCAGCATCATTTCTCACCTCTGCCCTCCATAATGCAAATTTTGTTGGTGGGTCCAACTGTTGCCTTAACCAGTTGGTTGACTGGTCGAACAAGGCAAGAGCACGCTTACGCATGGTTTCATATTGCCAGATGGCAGCTCCTGCAAAGCTGCAGCAACTAAACTGTGAATTTAATATGATTAATACAAAAATATATTTTTTTTTGCAAAAAAAAAAACTAGGAGTTTCCAAATAGGTTTAAAATGCTTTGCATGAGCCACAGTCATAGACTTATTTTAGGTTGCAGCAGAGCACAATACCATACTATATTCCTACAGCTATTGTAAATCCAAAGGGTTTAAGCAGCATTCCAGTGCGGCTCATTTGAAATGGTGTTACAGGACCTCCAACTCCATCAGATTTTTGTTTATTTCCTTTCAATATTGAATGAAATATTATTAAGGGGGCTGTCCACACTATCAACAAAATGCATGCTCCTATGGGAATCTCCATGTTAATTACCGGTACATAT
>JAQIXP010005655.1:0-10242 GCA_034700285.1 Proteroiulus fuscus
TTAGTAAATTTAATTGTCCTTCATAAAAAATCAAACCCCGTCAATTTATGTTTAGCCATTATTGATTAATTTGTACCAGCCCCGTTAAACTTTTATGATGTAAAGTTAATCATTAAACGTGTCTTCTTTTTAAGATACCGGAAGTTGATTTTTGGAATAGGGAAAAAAATTGCATGCAATCTCACACCAAATAAAAATCACAATTTCAACCTGATTTTTATGGAAAATTACATCTACTAAATTTCACATAAAATTCTTTTTTTGTAGAAATTTGAACGTTCAACACTGTTGCCTTGATCAAAAACGTCTGGAATTCATAGAAAGATTTCAAAACAGATTTATGCTCAAAACCCAGACCTGTTGGAGCCAAAATCTGTTGCTTAATAAACTTTTCCATATTAAAATACGCTGATCCCAACAATTTCGCTAAATATTCGGAAAGACTCTTTGAGAAATTCAAGGAATCAAGTGTTAGTGTGGAACAAGAATCTATATAGCTATGTACGTTCAACCGTCAGATCACAAATTTCGGAGGTAAAATTGAAGCTTCAAATCCAGTTTTTGGTCCTTTTTTAAGCCCATGTTGTGTCATTTCATTCCGATGCACTGGCCCCGAGGAACTGGATGAAATTTTGATTTCGAGAAACTCAGCCAAGGAAAAACTATTTCGTTCTGCAATTTTCTAAAAAAAATTTAGCTTGCAATGTTTTTTTTCAAAATAAAGCTCATTCGGGAGAAAATCATAAGGACCATACAGTAATCCTTTCCTTGCTTCGTGAATTAACATAATTGTTATTAAAATTCTCCACAAAATTGAAATTAACGAATTTCAGCAGTACATTATTATCATATGTAGTTTTACTGAAGTTAACAATTTAGTAAATTTGCAGAAGTCCCAGAAAAGTACTGGAATAGTGCAGTAAAACTGGCAGAATACTTGCAGCTTTTTGTATAACTGCAGTTTTCCCACTGAAAAAAACTAGTTTTTTTCGAATTTAAACTGCAGAAAAACTAGTTTTTCTGAAGACTTATGGAACAAAAACCTAATAATTTATGTATTTTTTGTGTTAACAAACTTTCCTACAGTTTTTCTGCATTTTTTATACAGTATTTTTGTTATTTTTCCAAAATGTTTCTGCATTCTAGTGAACAGAAAAACTGCAGAAAAATAACAAAAATACTGTATAGAACATGCAGATAAACTGTAGAAAAAAAAAACCTGCACGTCTTTTACAGAAAAACTGCACAAATTATGTAGGTTTTTGTTCCATAAGTCTAGTTTTTCTGCAGTTTAAGGCTGCAGAAAATTCGAAAAAACTAGTCTTTTTTCACTGAGGCAGTTTCCCCACTAGTTTTCAGGCGGGATTTCTGCACCAATAATCATCAGAAAAACTACACAAATTTGCAGATTTACTACAGGACGTTTTTTTTTGTTATGAAATCAGCACCAGAACTAGTGGCTCTTATCATAATTGTGATTCTATAAAGCTTATATAAGCTTCAGTAGCTTGCACACAGTGACAAGCCCTATCAGCCTGTTCACTGTTGTAAACACATTTACCAGTATTCTGATACTAAAATAAAGTTTTAATATGCATCCCCCGATAGGAAAATGTTAATATCCCACTACTTACCTAATTTAAAACGCACATTTTCTCAATCGAAAGCTCAAATTGAAATTCCAAATTCCACGCTGGCAGCCATTTTTTTTCTGAATTGAAGCCTGGAACAGAAGCGTCATTGCAAATACATTACACACCGCCACAAAAACGCTTTCATTTTGGACCAATTTTTATGCAAAAATAAAATTGCAGGCCCAATATCCAAACAAATTAGCGAAATTTAGTTACAAATCTACAAATTTTAATGTATGCCACATTAGAATTACATATAAAAAAAATTCCAACAGATCTTCAAGACAAACCAGCACCTTTTTGTAATAGCTGGGCAAATCTTTGGGTTATGGTCAGGGAGGTATCAATGAATCTTTCCACACAGTTGCTTAGGCAGGTCTCTGCTTTGTTGTCCAGCTTGGATCCTGGTTTATCTATGCATTTATCCCAGCATATGTCATTTAATCTATGAACCTACAAAATGACCATACAGAATCACAAACATTAAACTTCCTAAACCAGGCATAAAAATCACATGGCCCGAACAAAGACTAGTGTAAGGTACATACCTGAGCTTGAAATTGAGCTTTTTGCTGTTCTACCATCAGAAAATCTTGCAATTCACCATCTCCACTTGCAGCTAAGCTGTCTGAATCGATATCGTTCGGAAAAGGCATAATTTCTTGCTAATAAATAGTAGAAATTGACTCGAAAAATGCGATAAAAATCCACGAGAGAAATTCGTTCGAATTTTCATATGTGTAACGGTTTATCCACTAGATGGCGCTAGAAGCATGACTTGAAGGAAAGTCAGGCATTTTAATGCTAGGAATATTAAAGCAAAATGTTAAAATATTAAAAATAAAATAATAATTATTAAAATTAAAACTTACCATTAATGAGAAATTACAATAATTATGCAAAATCTTAGCCAAGTATCATAAAATCTCAGAAATTTGAAGAGCCACCTGTTAGTAATGGGAGAAAGGTTCAATATTGGAATCATTCGATTTTGGCTTCACTTTCCTCCTATGCAATAATTCATAGAAAATTAAAAAGAATAAATAATAATTGGAAGAAATTAGCAGAAATAAATACCTAAATCATAAAATCTCAGAAATTATTAGCGCCATCTAGTAATGGGAGAAAGGTTCAATATTGGATTCATTCAATTTTGGCTTCACTTTCCTCCTATGCAATAATTCATAGAAAACAAACAAAAAAAATAATAATTGATAGAAATTAGCCAAAGCAGAAGTTAATATCAGAATCGTAAAATCTCAGAAATTTTAGCGCCATCTGTTAGCAATGGGAGAAAGGTTGAATATTGAAATCATTTGATTTTGGCTTCACTTTCCTTCTATGCAATATTGCATAGAAAACAAAGAAAGAATAACCAATAATTGGAAGAAATTAGCCAAAGCAGAAGTTAATACCTGAGTTGTAAAATCTCAGAAATTTTAGCGCCATCTGTTAGTATTGGGAGAAAGGTCCATCATTGGAAGCATTCAATTTTGGCTCCACTTTCCTTCTATGCAATATTGCACAGAAAAGAAAAAAGAATAAATAATAATTGGAAGAAATTAGTCAAAGCAGAAGTTAATACCTGAATCATAAAAGTCTCAGAAATTTTAGCGCCATCTGTTAGCAATTAAAGAAAGGTTGAATATTGAAATCATTTGATTTTGGCTTCACTTTCCTTCTATGCAATATTGCATAGAAAACAATTAAGATTAATTAATAATTGGAAGAAATTAGCCAAAGCAGAAGTTAATGCCTGAATTGTAAAATCTCAGAAATTTAGCGCCATCTGTTAGTAATGGCAGAAAAATTCATCATTGGACTCATTTAGTTTTGGCTTTACTTTCCTTCTATGCAATATTACACAGAAAAGAAGAAAAAAAAGAATAAATAATAATTGGAAGCAATTAGCCAAAGCAGAAGTTAATACCTAAAGTGTAAAATCTCAGAAATTTTAGCGCCATCTGTTAGTAATGGGAGAAAGTTTCATCATTGGAATCGTTCAATTTTGGCTTCACTTTCCTTCTAAGCAATATTGCACAGAAAAAAAGAATAAATAAATGAGAACAATTGGAAGAAATTAGCCAAAGCAGAAATTAATACCTGAATGGTAAAATCTCAGAAATTTTAGCGCCATCTATTAGTAATGAGAGAAAGGTTCAATATTGGAATCATTCAATTTTGGCTTCACTTTCCTTCTATGCAATATTGCATAGAAAAAAAGAATAAAGAGTCAAAGCAGAATTTACAGTATTTGAACAAACAATTTTATAAATAATGATACCTTTTTTCAAAAGTAATTCAAAAGGTGTTTTACAGCAACAAAACATTGATCCTTCCATATGGACAGTAACACCTACAATAAACATGTACATAAGTATAATAGAAATAGAGATAGAGATAAGAGATAGAGATAGAAAAATGAAATAAAAAGCGAATAAACATGACAACAACTAGGGCTAAAAACACAACTGTTTTGCACAAGCATTCAAATGTGTGCTCCAATATCTCAAGAATCAGTAAACAAATTGAGAAAATAAAACCTTGGTACAGTCAAACTTGTCATAAGAAGGACATAAATGCAGCGCCCTCTACAGACAGACTTTGTTGCTTATATAAATCATGGCTAATGTGGGTAATTTTGATTAGCAAAGTGTCAACTCAAGCTTGCATGTCAGCATCTGCTCATATTCATATGTAAAAAGAAAATCATTTCTTATTGGTTAGGATAAAACTTTTGCCTATAGTCAACATGGTTGGGCTAATTATTCGTATGATTTGGGCATTGGGGAGAAAAATCTAAACAAGGAATAAAAAACTTTTTTCTAAAATGAAGGAAATCAAGAATCCCATTTTAAACATGGTTAGGACAAAAAAACTTCCTGTTACATAGTTAGGAAAAAAAAAGTTTCAAAGAAAATATCAGGTAGTTTGCCAGAAAATTTCTACAAAAAATCAAAAACTCATTGTTCAAAATAGCAGGGGAAACAAGAATCCCAATTTACACCATAGTTAGGACGTTTCCATCCCACTACATGGTTAGGATTAAAATTTCCATTCCTCTACATGGTTAGGATCAAAATGTCAACTTCCTAACATAGTTTAGATGAAATTCCTTAATTGTTCAAACTTGTCAGATACAAGAATCCCATTATTAAACATTTAAAATAAAACTACCCACTCCTCTACATGGTTAGGATGAAAATTTCCACTTCCCAATATAGTTTGGGTAGAAATCTGATCAGATACAAAAATCCCATTTTTAAAGTCAGGATAAAAAGTTCCCATTCCTCTACATGGTTAGGATGCAAATTCCAACTGACTAACATTATTTGAATGAAATTCCTTGCATTGCCCAAACTGATAGGATGTAAAAATTCCCATTTTCTAACATAGTTAGGAGAAAAGTTTCCATTCCTCTACAAGGTTAGGATAAACATATTTTTCTAAGTGTAGGCAAGATAGCATGAAAACCCTTACTCAAAATGCTAGGATACAAGATAGCATTTCCAATATTAGTTAGGATTAATAGTCCAATTTTGCCTACATAGTTAGGATAAATATTTCAACTGCCTAACTTGATATACCGGTGCCCAGGTGAAGTCAACATAGAATGAAAAGCCCTTTGTCCAAAATGGTAGTAGTGCACACGAATCCTATGGCCCACCATGCATAGTTAGGACAAAAAATCCCGCATATTACATGGTTAGGATACATATCATGTGCTGATATAGTTAGTATGAAAATTGTTATTCAAAATCGAGTGAAGCAACCTTCTTCTAAAATGGTAGGATACAAGATTCCTATTTCCCAGCATAGTTAGGATCAAAAAATTCCTAATGCAATTAAATGGTTAGGATAAGTGAGTCCCAATACCCAACCTAGTTAGGATAAAGTATTTCCATTATTCAAAATGGATCTCTAATTCCCCCAACATTTTCACTTAAAAGTTGACCAACATTGGCTGTGTAATACCAATTCTGTCTCAGTTACTCAACATATGTCCACAGAGGGCGCTGCATTTTTATCTCACTTACAATATGGCAGACTAAATTATTCCACTTTCATAAAATGCATTGCTGCCTATATACACAATATTTATACTAAAGCATTCGAGTTATGTTTACCAGCTTGGAAGCATAGTACAAGCTATAAGAATCTAAGGGGGAGAAGCGCCCCCTATCGTCACAAAATGTAGTTATATAATGGGGATTCTGATGCAAACCTCTGGTTCATTGTCTCACAAGCAAATATAATGTTAAACAAAAACAATATCAAATTCAATGCAATACACACACAACTTTGGGCATTTTTTTGCTTTTTCTTCATGAAAAAGCTCGTCATTATTTATGGCCATTTCGTTTAATCGAAACGATTATGACTTGAAATATTTTATTTTCACATTTTTCAGTGAAAATTGGTCAAAAAGTGTAAATAAAGGGGTCATCCATAAAGTTCGATATGTACAACTGCTTGTCTATATATTGCTAGATTATATATTGTCTATATATTGTTCCATTGCTAGATTAATGGGCACATTTCGTTTTGTACGTTAACCTGACTGTGGTTCAGACTAAGGTACAAAAGAAAATCTGCACATGCTGGATGAGGGCTATTTATTTATCTAGAAAGTCAGGGATAAAGAATTCTGTCAGGAAAAGTCCTGAAGAAAGAATTCTGTCACGAAAAGTCAGGGAAAAAGAACTCTGTCAGGGAAAGTCAAGGGAAAATAAATTCTGACAAAAAAGGCAGGGAAAAGGAATTCTGCTAGGGAAAGTATGGAAAAGTCAAGGAAAAGGAATTCTGTAAGAAAGTCAAGGGAAAGGGAAAGTCAGGGAACAGGGATTGTGTCAGGGAAAGTCAAGGGAAAATGAATTCTGAACAAAAAGTAAGAAAAAATGAATTCTGCTAGGAAAAGTCAGGGAAAACGAATTCTGTCAGAAAATCAAGTAAAAGGAATTCTGTCAGAAAGTCAAGGAAAAGGGAAAGTCAGGGAAAATCAGGGAAAATGCATTCTGACAAAAAAGTCAAGGAAAAAGAATTCTGCTAGGGAAAGTAAGGAAAAGACAAGGAAAAAGAAATCTGTCAGAAAGTCAAGGGAAAGGGAAAGTCAGGGAAGAGGAATTATGTCAGGGAAAGTCAAGGGAAAATTAATTCAGAACAAAAAGTATGAAAAAATGAATTCTGCTAGTAAAAGTCAAGGAAAAGGAATTCTGTCAGAAAGTCAAGGAAAAGGTTAAGTCAGGGAAGAGGAATTATGTCAGGGAAAATCAGGGAAAATGAATTCTGACAAAAAAAGTCAGGGAAAAGGAATTCTGCTAGGGAAAGTCAGGGAAGAGGAATTATGTCAGGGAAAAGGAATTCTGTCAAGGAAAAGTATGTCTTTAAGGGAAAGTGGAAAGTCAGGGAAATAAATTTTGTCGGAAAATGTCAGGGAAATAGGATTCAGGGTACTGGAATCCAGTCAGGGAAAAGGGATTCTTAAAAGGAATTTAAGTCAGGGAAAAGGAATTTGTCAGGGAAGTCAGAGAAATGGAATTATGTCAAAGAAAATCAGGAAAAGGGATTATGTCAGTGAAAATCAAGGGAAATAATTCTGTCAGGGGAAGTCATGGAAAAGGAATTCTACCAGGAAAATTTGGGGGAAAAGGAATTCTAACATGGAAAGTCAGGGAAAAATAATTTTGCCAAAAGAAAGTCAGGGAAAAATCCAAAACTAGCCCGAAAAGTCAGGGAAATTTATCAAACCCATGTAAAATTTAATGAAATATAAAACTACATCTGGAAAGTCATTGAAAATTTAAGAAAGTCAGGGAAATTTAAACTCTGCACAATAAATTTTAGATTTGGTCAGAAACTTTTTGGTTACTTATAGAATTTAGCTTGAAACATGTGATGAAGTTTATGGATGACTTCTGGTCACAATTGTGGAAACAATGCTGTCAGATCACTTGTCCCTCAAATGTGGAAAAAAAATGGCGAAAAATACATTTTTAACAAAATAATACAAAACAATTATAACAAATGCCCAAATTTCAATGGCTTGATGAGAATTTTAGGTACCGGTAGATTTCACTTTTTATGCAAAAATTCAAAAACAAAATGTTAATTGTGTTTTTGAATAAATTTGAAAAAACGAGTATTTTGAAGGAATGTGAAAATTTTAGCAACAAATTACAATAATATGAAAAGAATATTTAAATAGATGATAAAGGAAGGAAAAAGAAAAGAAAATTCACACTGTAAATCCAATTTGAATCACCGATTGATTGATGGAAACTTTCAAGAAAAATTTGGGTTCCTTGTCAATCAATGTAATTCACATTGGAATGGTACTGTGGGCGTGGGTACAAAGTATTTTCAGAATATTTTCAAATTTTTTTGGTTAAACTTCACAAATTTGTAATTTTTTTTGAAAAAAATTCATTATTTCCAGTTATTAAAATATTTGCAAAATTTTTGTTAAAACTTCACAAATTTGCAAATTTTTCTGAAAAAAAGTAATTATTTTCAGTTATCAGAATATTTTCAAAATTTTTTGTTAAAACTTCCCAAATTTGCAATTTTATTTGAGAAAAAGTAATTATTTCCAGTTGTCAGTTATTTTGCAAAATTTGAAGCTAAATTACAAAAATTAATGTTAATAAAATATTTTTAAAAAAAACAAAATTGATAATTTGCAAAATTTGGGGAAAAAAAATTTCTGGTTATTAATCAATTTCCAATTTTTCCAAATAAACTTCTGCAAAAAAACTAAGTTGACAATTTTTAAAAATTTTGGAAAAAAATATTTCCATTTACAAGTTTTTCCAAATTTTTAGAAATAAATTACTAACGCCAATAACAAATTTCCATAAAAACAAAATTGATAAATTGCGAAATTTTGAAGAAAAAAATTCAGATTATTAATTACTTTCCAATTTTTAAAAATAATTACTAATGCCATTTTTAAAAATAAAATTACCACAAAAACAAAATTGATAATTTGCAAATTTTTGAAAAAAAATTCTAATTTTGCAAACATAAATTAATAACATCAATTGTTAATAAAATTTTTTCAGAAAACCAGAAATGTCGTGAAAAATTCCCAAATTAACAAAGTTGTTAGTAAAAAAAGCAGCAACCGAAAACTGGAAAAAAAATTGAAATTTTTGCAAAAAAAAAAACAAACATTTGAAACATGAATTTCTATACAAATTACAAGGCATGAATCTTTTGTATAAAAATAAAATAAAAGGTTGATTAGAAGCATACTAACTATATATACGAATTCATAATAATAATAATAATAATAATTATGAATAACTAATAAAACAACTGGCATTGACCTGTGTTTTTGTCACAAATTATTCACAAAAATTCGTCACCTAATTTCTAAGAAAAAAGCTCAATAAATATCACCAATAAATCATATGAGATGTTTCTTGAATGGCAAAATGAGATATTTGTGAAGAAAATAAAATCACAGAATTTTAGCCAAAAATAATAATAAAAACACAAGAGCAAGAATAATTCATAATAGGCTTGAGCAATGTAACACAAACTTTCAGTTTAAAAAACAAGATTGTTTTTTTTCTAGAAAAAAGCAATTATTTTCAGTAAAAATTGGTTAAATTGGCTGAGTATATGCACAAAACAATGCTGAGTTTGTGAATTCACAAAATAAAATTGTGCTGGTCCCAGTTTTTCAAAGTCAAAATGATTTTTTGTAAATTTACAAATTTTGTAATTCCACGCAAGCGTTGTAAATTCACAAATATTTGCTTATCCAAACTCAAGTACGATACTGTGTTTCATAAATTTGTGAAATCACAATTCATATTGTAAATTTGGAATTGCATTTGTAAATTCATACAACAAATCTTGAAAATTTACAAATCAAACTCGTCAATTCACAACATTAATCTTGCAAATCCACAAATGATAACTTGTAAATTTACAAAACTAATCTAGTAAATTCACAAAATAAATCATGTGAATTAACAAAACAATCTTTATAAATTCACCAAACAATCTTGTAAATTTACAATTAAATATTGTAAACTCATTGGAAAGTCACAGGCTAAATTCAGTAACTTCACTAAAAAAAGCTTGAGAATTTACAAAAGAAAGCTCGTAAATTTACAAAAGAAAGTTTGTCAATTTACAAAATGAATCGTGTGAATTCACAAAACAAACTTTGTAAATTCACCAAACATTCTTGTAAATTTCAATGCAATTCATAAAACAAATCTTGTAAATTCACAATAAATCTTGCAAATTCAAATTAAAACTTGTAAATTTACAAAACATATCTTGTAAATTCACAGAAAAGTCACAGGCTATATTCAGAAAATTCACAAGCTAAATTCAGTAAATTCACAAAACAAACCTTGTAAATTTACAATACAAATTTTGCAAATTCACAAAGCAAATCTTGTAAATTCACAAAACAAATCTTGTAAATTCACAAAACAAACCTTGTAAATTCACAAAACAAACCTTGCAAATTCACAAAACAAACCTTGCAAATTCACAAAACAAATCTTGTTAATTCACAAAGCAAATCTTGTAAATTCACAAAACAAATCTTGTAAATTCACAAAACAAACCTTGTAAATTCACAAAA
>JAQIXP010005656.1:0-10242 GCA_034700285.1 Proteroiulus fuscus
TAAAGTTAATTATAATAATTGTAATCAATACTATAGCTTCTTAGCCTCCAATTAAAATTTCGAATGACCACCAATGGCAAGTTTTTACATAGTGTCACAAACTGTAACAACATGCCCCCACCCACCCTGCCGTGTTTTTATCCTCTTTATTGCTCAATGGCTACTCATATTTACTTGAAACGAAGCCTTATTTGAAGGCAATTAAAAGAGCTTTCAGAGTATATTATTTATAGAAACATGCGGCAAATAATTATCCCTCAAGATGCATTTGTTTGAAAGTTCAAAAATTTTCAAAAAATGGGAAAATACATTAAAATGCTTGGCAAAAACAAATGCTGGCAGTAGCAAAACAGAAAACATTATGTCATGTGTAGCACAATGTGGCCTTCGATCATTCTGACATGGTATTAAGTGACATCTAGTGCTAAGTTTTTTTTAAAAAGCTTTTGTATCAACCTACCCCTGTCTACAACTAGCCCCGGTCTCCCCTACTTAATTCAGTTTCCTGCTGACATTATAAATGAAACAAACTGTAAGTACAATTTGAAGTCGCAAGTAAGGATTTTTGAGTCTATCAGTCTGCAGATGTTTTTCTGAATTTCTCTCTATTGTGTAGTTCCACTCCAAAGTTTTAACTGATAGATGGTGTTTACTGGCACCAATATAATGAAGCTCACAGATATGTCAAAAACAATTATAAAACAATAAGTTAACATTTGCCAGTATTTAGAATGCACCTATAGCTTTTACAGATAAGAAGATATAGCAGTTTTTGTAAACCTTATTTATTATATGTATTTCAAATAGGAGGTAGTCTTATTTTAAGTTTGACTTTATGACCCACTAGTGAGCTAGAAACCTATAAAGGCTCTTTCACATTCACATGTTTTTTTACATATGTCCAGTACATATGGTGTTAAGTTTACGTCTGACGTCAGTTTACAATGTTGGGATCAACCCGACTTTGCCTCCTATGTCTATGTCTACGTCAATGTAATAAAATAACATGGATATGTGAAACAGCCTTAATAGCTGCCCTGAATCCTCCCATTAAACTTCATTGTTAAATTAAATTCCTAACCACTCTGAACCATTTTAGGAAGATTATTATTTGAGGTGGTTTAACACCCAAATAAAGCATCATATTATCTTTATTAGAACATTTTTACTTGCTTTCACGTTTAAAAGGGAACATAAGGGCATCATGACACAGACTACAAAATGGACACACACACACACCATTGCCGCGCTAATAGTACAACTCTCTGGGCGGAGTTTATTCTGGTATGAATTTAATGCATGATTTAGCAACTTTGAATAGGAACCAAATGTGAGAGGGGTTTGGGACTGATAATATAAGTGTAAATAAATCAATATCACTGTTTATTAGGGGGAAGCCAGGTGGCTTAATAAGGTTTAATGACTTAATATAGTTACAGCTAAATAGGAGATGATGCCATGTCGACTGGCTCTCGTCACACAGGTTGCAAGGTGTATTCTTGTAAAGGAGTAGTGTACCGAGTTTCATTCTAATACTGTATGGGTGCAGTTGTAGTTAGCATAGGAAGGACTTAAAGATATATGGGGTTTTATCCAGCATATAAGGCTGTGGCAGTTTGTCTTGGTTATTCTTGAGATATTTGTAATTGGGGTGGTTATTTGACTTTAAAATAGCTTCATTAATTTGTTTTATAGTCTTCTTTTAGCTTGCTCAAGGTGAGTTTAATGACTTGATTAATCTGACTTAGGGCCAGTTGCACCAACAACAATTAAGTCTTAACCTTTTGTTATTATGCTCATGTGACTGATTTGGGCCAATGAAAATTTAGGAATGCAAAGAAAACCTAAGATTAACAATGGGTTAGTGTTAACTTTTGTTGGTGCAACTGGCCCTTAGTGAGTATTCTGCTTTAGAGACATTTGCGATATCCGGTTGTATGACAAGTTTACGAAAAAAATTATAGTAAGAGTTACAAGGGTTTAAGGGCACCAGGGTCCAAAAGGTCCACCACCATGTATAAATATTTTCCTCTTCAGAAATTTTTAATCTTGTCCACCACTTAAATGTGCGCTTAGATAGGATATATTCAGCTGGGAGTGAGCCTAATACTTTATGAAGTAGATATGAAGGAGTGTTAAAATCTAGTTTATAGATTATTTTGAGGAATTAATTTTGAACTTTATCCAAGTCATTAATTTTGTTCCAAGCCCAAAGATGTGCCCCATACAGTATGACTGAAAACATTAGTGATTCAAAGAGTTTTAATTGGATTGGCACCAGATTAATGTTTGCTTGTGAATAGACTCACAGTTGTCAGTATGATGGATAGTTTGTCTAGGGCCTTTTTGAAGCCAATTTTGAATGTGTGGATTAGATACCTGTTGATTGAAAGATTATTCCAAGATATGTCTAATATGGGACTACTTCAATAGGTTGACCGTCCCACCAAAATTTGTTTTTATTTGCCATGCAGGTTTTTTTAGAAAAGTGAATAATCTTTGTTTTTAAACAGTTTAGAATAAGGTTATTTGCTAAGAAATATTGCCTTAGGGCTTTCATTCTAGATTTTCAGTTGATTCTATTGCTAGCTAGGAAAACTATGTCATCTGCATACAAGAGCTATTACAAAGAACAATGCAGTTGTACATGAAAATGACAATCATAACCATGTGCCAAGAGTAGGAAAAGTTGGAGCAGCTAAAGTTAGGATGATGATTAGAGAAAACGCCTCAACAACCAATTAAAATCTACAACAAATTATTGCTCAAGCAGTATCTGCAATTCCAGAATCTGTTCAAGGTGCACTGGTATCAATTCCAGCAATGACGAAAACAGCACAAAGAATTTGCAAGGCAAATCCTGCACCATGATGCCCAATGTCACTGAATGAACTATTTATCGATGGGTCATATACAAAGACATGTTCTGATAAACAGTTTCTGCTCTTTGACAGTGGAGCAGGTGATTCACATTGCCTTCCTTTCTTTTCAACAGAAAGAAAATTAAACTGATAAAAAAGGTCTTTGAATTAATTTCAAGAGTAAAAATTTTAAGAAAAACAGCTATGGATTTGATTTCCACAGAAGATGAAATATTAACTGAAGACAATTTGACTCAAACTCAGATTGTTAAGGAAATTCATGCTAAAATAATGAAAATTGTTTTGTTCAAGAATAGAAGATCAGCTATCAAAAGCATTTGTTATTGAATTCAATGGTTTCTGCTCCATTAACAAACATATGCACCTATTGTAGGAAATGATGACATCTTATTGATACTTTGCTGGGCTTAAATTAAGTCTAGTGCAAAAAGACCAACTAGTTTAAAGCCCGAGACAACAAGCTGCAAAAAACTTGCAGTGTTAATTTTTCATGTGCAAATAACAGAAGTTTCAAGGCCACACATTTCTTATTTTATATCTCAAAACTAAAAAAATATTTCATGCTTCAAATAACATGTTACAGGCATTTAGCTAAACAGTAGAGGCAAAATGCAAGGTCAGTTCCAGGGAAACTAAAAAAAATTCAATTTCGGTGAGGTGCACAAATGGAATTTCAATCAAAATAAACCTCAGAATAAACAAGGTAATGTGAGGGCTTTTGCAATGATGGCTCAATACCAAATACTGAACATTTCACTTTTATAAATAATTATCCAACCTGAGCACTGTATGACATTGGAGCATTAATTTCATTAAATGAAAATTATGCCAAAAAACGATCTAAAAATCATAAAATTAAAAAACTTTAGGGAGAAAGTGTTGAACTGTTAAAATTGTTGTTTACTTGAAAATACCCCAAAATATTTGACACCAATTCCTAATCACTTTGTTATATTTTAGGGTCAGATATTCAATACATGTATACTAAGCAATTTTCACTACACTTAAAGAGGGCCAGAATTGTAAACTAATAGAATACAAGTTAATTTTTCAAGTTCATTTAAATATAATGATTTGTTATTTTGTAAGTTAAACAAATGAAAAATAATATAAAAATGAAAAAAGCAGTGATCTTACATTATTGAAGCAAAGAAAACAAATTTGCATTTGACCTTTTGTGATCAAAAATTTTCAAACATTCGGAAGCATAAGTTAACAATAAGCCACGCTTTAAACAATTATTTGATTCATTTTCTTAATTGGTATATCTAAGTATAATTTACTATCATATATCAATATGTGCAATTTATCATGTATCATTAGAGATGACTAACTGCAAAGTTAATAAAATGAAAAAGAAGATACTTTTACAAGTAAGAATTTTGTAAATGTTGTAGTTTATAAAAAAAATACCTGTTGGCCCTGACAGAAAAGCTTATTTTTAGTAGACTGCATTATTTGGATTTAAATTTAAAAAAATTTGGCGGTATCTGCTCTTTTTTTAGTAAATGCCTTTTAAATCTGCATAATAGCTTATTTGCAATTTTACTGGATATTTGTTTCCAATTTCCCCAAAAGTTGATCAATAGTTTCCAAAGAATTTTACCTAAACCAAGAGCATGGTGCTTATGTTGAATCCACATTCACAAAATTAAAAACGGTATTGAAAGTGAAACGTTTTATCAGCTTTAGAAATTTTGAAATTTGTTTCAGCTACAGCACATGACTTATTAGGCATGTATGGAAGCAATCCATGTGAATCACAGTAATGGCATCTTTACAATAACTATAGGGATGAATTTCTGCATTTAAATTATGTCTGTAGCACATTTTATGATAGAAAGCATTTATTGATCTAAAAATATCTATTTGAGGAATAACATAAGAATTAAAGATATAATTTTGTCCACTCGCTTGTGGTGCTCTTTGCTTTAATACAATGATTACTTGGTGTAATTTTGAGAAAAAGAAAGAAAAAAATGAAGAGGCTGAAAGGAGTTGCTAACTTTAAATATGATTCCTCCCCATAAAACTTGGGATAGCTCATACCTAGAGGTAATGCCCATCTAAACTTAGAATAGTGGGAGAGCTAAGATTTTTGGAAGAAGGGGTTCAAAAGTTTTAAATGATGTGCATTTATAGTTTACTAATTTATTCTGCATCAAGACTAGAAAATAATGTGTTAGTTGCTATGTTGGTACAGAATTGGAATTATAGTTGCCATCATATGCTGTTAATAATGAAAAATTCAAAACTTTATGTAGAAATCATGTTTCAATAAAGCAACTTGTTCCATGAAAAAGAGAGAAAAGTTTATTTCTTTAGTGCATGGAGTGTTATCAATTTGGGAGACACGGAATTGCTTTGCTATCAGAACAAGTTTCAATGATAATATATATTTAAAAATACAAGAGATTTATTAGGAAAACTCTCCTGAAAACGTCGTAAATCAGATTAACCAATGAAAAGTCCGGAATACGACATTCGAAGATGGCATATAGTCACATTTTAATTGTTTGCCGCAAACACAACTTTGCTACAACAGTCTTCTCAGGTGTTTTTTATAATCATTTGGCCAATATTGTTTTTGTCAATCCTGCATGTTTGTAGAGGTTAACTGATGTGAAAGATAGAAGTCATGTGGCGGTGGTATAAAACAAGGGGAAAGGGGTTAGGTGCATGTTATAAGATAAGGCCCCGAAAAGTTAATTCCCTGTTTCTCAGAAGTGGGTTTTGGAAAATTGAAGCGAACGGGCGCATTTTAAATTTTATTTTTTTGAGGTCTAAAAAATCGGCGCAATTATCCCTTTTTTTAAATTTTTTTTTAAAATTTCGAGAAAAATTTACATTTAAAATTTTTTAAATTGCAAAATATGATACAATAGCATATTTAATATGCATACACAGCCAAAATATGTATTACAAGTATGATACATTACTTCTTTGCTGATAAATTTATTTTGCGTCTAATAATATTTATAAAAACTGCTTTGAAATAGTCATACATATGGACCAGAACCAGTCATATTTATAGAAATAAAAAGGCAAAAACATAGATATTGGTGCGTGCGCAATTTTTTTATTTTATTATTATTTTTTTTTTGAATAAAATGTAGTGATGCGGGAGGTAAAAAACGACGCGCGCACTTTTGAGAAACATGCATTTAATTTTTCGGGGCCTAAGTTCTTTTTTTGGTCTCTGAAGGAAGCTGGATTCCGTGAATCACCCTAAATCCACCCATGTGAATGTAGTATGGCTGACCCCAAGTAGCTACACATTTTAATAACTGGAAATGCTGTTTACCTGTTATACCTGGTTTACTTCATCTATCAACAACTCCAAGTACGTTGACAAAATTAAACTTAAATATGTGTAGAAATTACGAACATTCACGTGTAAATGGTAATCAGCAGTAGACGTGTGACCAGCCCTATTTACAGCTTTAACATTGTTTTCTCCAGATGCTGGCATCTTGACCATTTCGTTTTTAATTTTATTTTTATTTTTGGCAGTTTTTGATTTCTTATTACCTGTCTTTTTAGTTGATCCAGCCTGATCTCGAGCATCCTTATACAATTTGATTATGTAGGTTTTACATCTTTCTTCCACAGCTGCTTTGTCAACTTTCTTTACACTCTTCAAGACAAAGTTTTTATTTTTTTTCAGGCGATATTTAGTAGCATTTATCAGTAATTTAACTTCTTCATTCAGTTCTATGAGTGTCACACGATGAATTGTTTTAACAACATTACCATGTACCAAATTACACCTAATTCCATAAAACAGTTTGGTAAGAATTTCCAATGTGTTCATGTCAAAAGCACACACTAGATATGATTCATATTCGTCATCAGTTTCTGATTTGCGAAACTGTAACCACCAACCCTTATATTTTGTGATAAGCTTACCCCATAACTTAGCTCTTACTAATACATTTTTTTCACCATAATACACTTTTTCCAAAGAAGACATGAAATTTTTAAGTAATGGTGGTTTGGAACTTTTATCATGAAGAATACGAGAATTGAGAAATTCGTTTAGCAACTTCTCTTTAACATCATCATTCATCTTTACATTGCTATCAACTTTGTTGTTTTTCTGATAGTCAGCAATCAACACTGAAAAGCATGGCCAGATTTTCTCCAGTGCATCCAATGAATTTTCCTCTGAAAACCTTTTGATTGGATACATGGCTCCTTCAAGAACACTGACCAGGAAGTCCTCAAATTTGACAACAGAGTTCACAATCCCCTCCATTGGTAAACGTATTTGGGCAGCTTCAGCCTCATTCTTATATCGATCAACCCGAGACTCGACCTTAACTTTATCTTGATCATTCCTGAACTCCAAAGTATTTAGCATAAATTGCTTGTGTTTTTCCCAGTGTTTAAGAAACAGAGGTATATGACCCCACACAGGATTTACGATATTATAGCAATTCTTACTTTCTGCTAATTTACTCATGAAAGCAGCACGAGCATCCCAAATTCCTTGTTTTGAAAGTTTATTCCATTGGTAATTAGTAGCCATTTTGAGACACTATAGCAGGTATTGAAGACATTCAATTGGCAGTGCAATTTCGAAAATCTGCATGATACCAAAATAACTATAATTAGATTTAAACACTTAAAAGAATATTACTGACTAACAATCAGCAATTAAGTGAGAGATATTAAATTTAAAAGCAATAAATCAGAAGTTAAACTATACAATTGCAAAAATAATTGATAGTTGCAAATATTTTGTTAGTTACCTTTGCTCCTAAATTATCCAGTATGTGGTTAAATCGATTTATTTTCTCAAACTGATGAGATATTATCAAATTAATCTTTATTTGAGGTATATACTTTTATCTAATCAGGTTTTTCCCTCTCAACACAAGAATAATATGATCAAACAGTTATTTACTGATAATAAAGCCTTAAGCAGTTTAGAAATAGCATATTTAAAAATCAGACAAATACTGATGTGTAATTTTAGATATCTACTGTGCAGGTATACTATGCAATATTTTATGAGTATAGGGACTGGAGGAAGAGGGGAGGTCCTTTGGCCTGGTCCTTCTCCTCCTCAATCCAAAGCACAATCCTGCATACAGTCCTGCAGGCTAGCTAAATCTGTTCACAGAAAGGCTTCACTAATATTGGCTAATATAAGGCTTCACTTTATTAATAAGTAGTATTATTATTTCTTCTCAACCAATTTATGAATATGATATTAAGGGGTGTTATTTTATATACAGTAATAGAGCCCTGGGGATATCCACTTGGTTCTAGTTATTTAGTAGTGAGATACCAGGAATCTGAAATGTGACAAGCAAATTAGGATGACATGTGATATGATCATTCCAGTTGTCTTGATTTTTATGCTCAAAAACATAAATATAGGCTAAAAATCACTAAAAGTACCTATTTTGCCATTTTACCTAGTATGAGTCTGACATTTTTGTCTGGGAGGGGGTACAGTTTTGTTCATAGGGAACAATTGGAAGAAGAGAACCCCGCAAATTACTTTTAATAAACAAAATACTCAGTCTGATAGCGATATGCTGCATTGGATAGCCCACAATAGGCTGATAGGAATATAATCCTAATCTAACTGTAAGTGAGGTAAATTAATGTAAAATGCAATATTAAGAATGACCCCATTTTACTTTATGGCATCCAGTTCCAATGTTGGGTTGCTGCGGGCCTGAATGAATTACAAGAAAATGTAAGACGCATTCGGCCTCAGTTTGTATAACTTTAGAATTTATAATAATGGTTAGCATTGGGATTTCTTTCAAAAGGCATTATTAACTTAATTTCTAATTTTTATTATTTTGTAACCATTATTCTTGAAAATTTATTCATTTAGAACGTTGAAATCCATAGTCTACACATTAAATTTTATACAACAAATTATATAAAATTCTATGCAAAAATTAGCTTTAAATATATTAAATATATTAATAGAATTCATGACATTATACTCATTTGTGCATGTAATTTATGCTGTTTTCACATACTGTTCGATTAATTAAAATGTGCTTAAATTTAAGAAATTATGCTAAATGACATGAAACAAAATAAATTTAATATTGTAAGTCAAACCTATTTGCAACATCATTCCATAAATCATAACAATTTTCTACTGGCTTTAAAGTTATGACATGCTTTGAATATATAACAGCATGCACAATGGAGCTGAAATAAGGGTCTATGAAAATCAGAAATATGCTGAAGCAAAAACTTGAAAAGAATTGAAATTAGTAAAATTTAATGAAATTTAAATGTGTAAGTTACAACCATTATACAATTCTTTTAATTGCATTACAATAATTATAAGTTCTAAATTATTTAGAATGCCTTGAATGCATTCAGTTAATTACTTTAACAACTTTTTCAATATTTTCATTAAGCCTAACTCAAAATCCTATAACAATTCATAATTAACGGTTTCATTAAACCATAGCAAAGTTTGAACTAGCTGTGTTAACTATAGTTATCCAGCTTCGTAAATCCATCAAACCCTGTGCTTAGTCAAGAATACACCGATTTTTAATGGAAAAGTGGCTTGCATTTGTACTGAAAATGTAGCCCAACTTTAAATTATTAAATATGATCATGCCAATTTTGATTGATCATTAGACTTCATTGAATGAATGTTTCCCTTAGTGTTAAATGAAGGATTTTGACAAGCTGATATTGTCATAATTAATTCTGCTATCATCAATTGGTATGCTGGTATAAGTAAATCATAGCAACATCTTGCCGATGTAAGTGTATCGGATGTCAGCATGCTCAATTACTGACAATTATAGCATATGATGATAATAAAAATAATAATAGTAATTTATTCATAAAGAATTAGATTGTTAATGGGTCACAATATTGCCACTTACATAAGTCCAGTATAAATTTATAATTAAAAAAGCACAAATTACAGGAAATATATCAACATAAAAATATGTAAATCGTCAATAATCACAAACTAGGGTTAAAACAGGAAAGTCTGACTTTAAGGGCTCCAACTGATGGAGCATTTACAATATTGTGGGGAAGGCTTTTCCAAACCCACCCTAACTTGAAAAAAGTGATGTCAAAGTGTTTAAGGGCAGTGGACCATTTCCCAAGTACATCACTCCACATTTAGGGAAGCTATAGGCATCTGCCAGTCATGAAACCACTTATCCCAATGTGATATTCTCAACTGGAATTCTTGACACTGTTAAACTGAGCTGGATACATTAAATAACTTTGAGTTATCTGCAAAACCAAAAATTTTAGTATGGGGGAACATATTGTAAAATTTGGTCTATAAATTTACCCTATACCATAATGACGTCACCCTGTAAACAATGCAATGCATGCTGGGATA
>JAQIXP010005657.1:0-10240 GCA_034700285.1 Proteroiulus fuscus
TAATGTGTACTTTTATTTAACATGGAGATTCCCATAGGAGCATGCATGCTTTCAAAAGTGTGGACAGCCCCCTTAAAATATGCGAGCGCTTCATGGTTTATGCCATGTACTTGTTTTAGTTTATTTATGTTGGCATCCTGGAGGCTCGCACGTGCAAAAGTGAGCGAGTCTCTAAGGAATATGCTGGCGCAATCCTCGTGCTCAACTAGATCCAAAGCGGATAACTTTTTTTTTCTGTACATCAATAAGAATGGCTTGTCGCTGCAAAGTGCTTGTGCAAATTCTCTATTGTTCACTAGACTTCCACTGGGGGTTCTCACTTTCCATACACTTTTTACTTGTAGTGACTCGTCCCGTTACAGTAGTTTGTCCGTAGGTTATTCACGAAAACCTATTATTATTTATTATAATACAACTATTTCCAATGGCTTCCATTTATTTAACATCTTATTAAAAAAACATTTACATTTGAATAGATTATAATTCGTTTTTATTGCAGCCCAGCGACGTAATGTCGTCCCACCGAATCCATGAATTGCACTTTTAAAATAATCTTTTAGGTTTTGTTTTTGAAGTTCTTTTTTTGTGAAAATGTTTAATCCGTGCCGTAACGATAAAACATGGCGACAGCGGTGTCCTCGTGTTGACACGTGATCAAGACGCTGCGGAACTTGTCGAGCAGGGCGATGATCTGGGAACGACGCACGTTTTCGTTGTACATGATCTCCTCCAGATGGTGTCGGCCGCGGAAGTAAGGGCAGAGCCTAAGAAATAAGCGAAACATTTAGTCTTTCAAATTTTTAGCAGCGGGCAAAGTGTATACTCTAGGCACGGGACTCGCCTGGCGAACAGCCTCAAGTCCTCCGGATTCGCAGCAGCTGGCACTTTCATGATGTTCTCCCTTACGAGGGGATCGAGGTCGGCCGGCAGACAGTCCTGGAAGAGTTTTGGCTGGAAGAGGTCGTCGGATACCAGCGAGCCGTTGCTCTTGGCGTTAGCCGAACTGGGGACGTACTCTTCGCTGGTCACTGCAAAGGAAGATCGATATTAAGACGCTCGTGGACCCTAACAGTCCGTGGTTGAGGATTGGCATCGACGAACTCTCACCCGATGCCGCGTCTTCGTCCGCCTGTAGGGACTTTATCTGCTTGATGCTGTGGCTGGTCAGCATGGAGCTGCCCTGAGGCGAGGGGACGAGATAGACGTACGTGTGAAGCTGCATCAGGAGGCGGCGCTGAAGCATCCAAACCACCATTTTCACCTGCTGGGTCTACATTTTTTTCAAAGGTGAGGAAGATACCAGTATAAGTTCACTCCAAAATTGTATGAAAAGTTTTAATTTTTCACAATATTTAATTTAGTAATTGAATTTCATGCCTAATAGAAATATCACAGGATCTTTTCTCCCCCGAAAATACAGGAATTATAGGTTTATTTTAGGAATTTTTATCAAAATTATAAATTTTAGGAAGTTTTAATCAAAATATAGGAATTATAAGAATTTTTACCAAAATTATAAAATGTAGGAAATTTTAATCAAAATTTAGGAATATTCTATAAATTTTTACACCAAACTTTTAATATTATATATAAATGATTTTAATATAATTTTTTTTGTTACACACACCTATTGAATTTAAAACTTAAATTCATTTATTGAAATAAGGCATAAGATGAATGTGAAATTTGGGATTAAAAAACAAAATTTTATGCATTGAGCATACTTGATGCCTGAAATTATCCAACAAATAGTTTGCTGCGATAACTGATATTGTCAACAATCTTTTAATTCTAGAAATTCTCTCCGAATTATTTGACTTCAACTTAATGTGGCTGTCTACCTGCTGTTGCGGAAGATTCATCGGATTCTGGCTGAGAGACGTGGGAAAGGAGAAATCCGACATCACTGCCAGTAACGAAGTCTCCGGAAATTTTTCCGTGAATTCTTCCACCAGATTGGACGTCCTGAAACAGATTTTTTTCGATGTAAACACCTTTTTTGGCATTCAACTTTCCTTAATCTTGCGACTGCTGCTCACGTGTGCGTCGGAGCGTAGGGCGAGAGGATGTAAACGTTCGTTTCACACAACGGATAAATGACCGTCGCCTTTGCCCAGTAGACCAAATGACTGACCAAGTCGAAAACCTTGCCACGATAGAACGGAAACATTACGGACTTTGACTACCTGCTCGGCCGACTGGCCGTAGCAGCTTCTGACGCACCTGCGGAAGGGGAAGGTCGGCATCGGCGGCCAACTGCTGCAGGCTCTTCAACGGCTTGACCACCCTGATTAGCCTCCGAAGAGCGGGCGAGGAATCTTGCGTCAGGCTCGACCACAGCTCCTTTTCCTCGACCAGAAGTAACACCGCGTGATACGGCCTGAAATTAGCAATGGGACGGGCGATTTTAAACAGAGGCTGCCGCGATTACGGATCTAGGGGAATGTCTCGTACCTCAGTGCGGTGAAACATTTTTGCAAAGCTTCCGGCTGAAAAAAATTGAAATCATAGTCGAGGTTTTTAAATTTTTTAAACGGAGACACGGGAGGATCTTGAGAGAGCAAAAAGTCACCTCGACGGCCAGATTTTTATTGTGGAGGCTGTGAACCCGTTGTGGCAAACAAAAGCTAACTTCAACCCAGTTGTTGATGAATAGGTCGACTATCCCCGTGCTGCATAAACTATCGAAACATGAGGTTTTTTTTAAGCGTTAACATCTGCCGTCATTTTCATTTCGGACGTGCTGCGAACTCTTATTCTTACCTGTCGTAAGCGGTTTTCAATTCCCTTGCCAATTTACACTGTTTGAGGATGCTGTCGAAGGCCGAATTCTTGACATCTAAATTTATCGAGAGACCATTTTATTAGGCTTTTTTTTTCTTTTAAAGAATTTGGGGTCGTCCACATATTGTCTAACACTGAAAAAGGGGAGTGAGGGGGTGGCCTGATTTTGCTACGATGGTGGAGGAGGTTCCAAAATTTGAAACTTGGCATGTACCTCTTTTTTACATTTTTTTGCCATGCTAAAATATTTCTTTTTTGTTGTGGGAAAATTTTAAGAAACGGTGTCACATAATACGGGGGTGACCACGAAGGAGTTGACCCCACCTGCATCGTCGTGATGCTCATCGTGGGCGGCCAACATGATTTTCGCCTCTCCGCTGAGGTAGGAGCAACGGTGTTCCTCGTGCCGCAGGGCAGCACCCAGCCGCTGGCTCAGGTCGTGGTAGCAGTTGACCACGGAATGACTCGCCGTTGCCTTCAAAGAAATAATAGTATTTTTTTTTTACTTTTCCCAGATTGCGGCCGGAAAAATTGCTCGTGGTTTTACCCTCAAGGCGAATACGATGTTGAACAGGATGATGCTGGACGGTTGCAGCTTGGACGCTTGCGTGACGCTCGTCTGCAGGTAAGTCGGATGACCCACGAAGCGTACGTCGTTCACCTTTAATTCGAACTTCTTGCCACATAGTTGAGTCTTTACCGCGAACAGATTGGAGAGGACTTTGTCCGAGAAGCCGACTAGCTGACCATTCTCGATGTTGGACGAAGATGCCCTGAACGGTTGGAAATAGTATCTGAGGTCGGTATATTGAGTCATTTTCGGGACAGGTCAGGTTGGGTTACTCCATAGTTACTCTGGCCATGAGAATGCAAATGATTTGAAATAAAAAACCACTTTTGAGTGTGTACCTGAATACTTGTAAATCCTCCCTGACAGGGACTGCATAGTGATTATGCCGTTTTCCTAATTTTAGTCGGAGAAATTAATACCTGTCTATGATATTCTGGTTTACATTAATTAATTAATTGAAAAACTTATTTTTAATTAATGTGTATGGCGATAGATATGTTGTACAGTACTGTTTTAATTACCAATTGGCGTCAAATCTGCACCACAGTCTTTGGAGTAAGGATACAAAAATAATAATTTATCTCCCCTGCTTCCGTTTTTCACTAAGATTATACTCAGTGGATTCGTGTCATTCATTCCCTGCATAAATATTTATCAAAACTCAAAATTACTTCATTTTTATACGAATAGCAGACTACACTTTTGAGCAGACGACTGAACCATTTTTTTTATTGCAGTGTCGTCAGATAAAAGGTAAACTCCAGAAGTATAGGGCCGGTATTCTCTTATAAAACAAGCAATATTAAATTACACAAAAAAATGTGAAATAATATCAATGCACAGTTGGTTAAAATGTTTTGGAGGAATGAAAACTATGAAATCTTTAATTTTTATTTTCTTGATTTTCAGGTGGTCATGAATTATTTATGCTATGAGTAGGAATTTGGACTGTGTTATCTGGTAGCATTACCTGATATAGGAAAACAACAACGACAACAAGAATTGCGGCCATTTTAAGCGCACTGAGTCTCGGATTACTTTTGTGAATGTTATATTTTAGTTGATGTTCGTTGAAATCGGTAAACTATTGATATAAATGTGAGTGCTAAATGGAAGTGCAGTACGCAACGTACAATTAATGAGATGTCGGAGGAATGCATTAAATACACAATCACTGAAACTGGAGCCTTGGACATGGCATAGGGCCATTGGGATTCCCCCTTAATTTTAAGGTTTGTTAATTTCATGTCCATATTCTATTCTGTTTGCGAAACGCGCATCTACCACTGAAAGTAATTTAGTACAGTGACAAAAGTTAAAAATTTATTAAAAATAGAAAAACGTACAGTACAATTTATTGCATATGTCCAGAGCTAGGCCTAAGTAAATGGTAGACCAAAGTGCAAAGTTTGTAATTCGTACAGGGACACGATACAGATTGGTTGAATAATTTACAAGGATGCAAGCCTGTTGACGTATATGTTGTTGTTATGAGGAGGTACTTGATGGATTTGAACATTGTTGGTGCATTCGGAGCCTGAATTGACCCCAGGTTTAGGGCTTGATCCTGGATCGGCCTCATGGCTAAACCTAAAACGCACTAGAAAATGGATTTTGTAAGTCAGGCAAGCAGTAATGGCGCCCAAATTGTAAGTCAATGATCATAGTAACTTTGATTAGGTGTAAATTATGACCAAAGTTAAGGTTAACCCGACTACTACGAGCATATAGCTAAAATGGATCGTGAAAACCAACCTGTGTTTCCGTTGCGAGAGGTAGAGTTGGCCATCGATCTATTTTCCAACGCCTTAGTGGCCTTATCGAGCAGATGCTGGAGGAAAACTTTATCTTTGGCTTCCTGAAACAAGGGTTTTTGTAGCAAATTCTGTGCGAGAACAATTGACTCACTGCAGCAGTCTACTTACTAGTTGCAATTGGTGCTGCATTCGGTCGCCGAGCTTCCTCGTTGTTTTGGCATACGACCGGGCCTGGAACGCTATTGCACTAAAAAAAAAAAAAAACAATTTGAAAAACGTCAATTTTTTTTTCTATAAAAGCCTTTTTTATTTTTGATTTTTTTTTACGACTGACCATAACACGATGAGTATTCCCGCGATGCAACCGGGAAGGCTGACAAAATACAGGAGGCCATTGAAAGCTTCGCTGCCGATGTGATACCCTTGAAACACTTCGCGGATGACGTCGTATACGTAGTCTCTGCCCTGGAAGGGACCGCAGTGCTGCGAAGGCGTCATGCTACAAATAAATACCCGAGCAAATCAGGTTTTATTAGCAAGTTGACCCTTTCAGCAGTGACGTGATTGCAATTCGGGTGTGTCCCCCACCCCACCATCCCTTCCTGGTATGTAATATACCGGTAGTGAAAATACATGTATATAAATTACCCTTGATTTAGAGGGAAAGTCACAATTTGTACGAGGTGATGTTTTAGTGAAAGTAGAGACAGGACGAGCGTTTTTGGAGTGAGTTTTTGGAGCAGTTGTAACAAGTTTTGAAACCTCAGAGGGGCCAACTAGAGTCAGTTCCTTATGATCGCTCGTAGTTGCCTTTCATGGGAACAAGCTAGCGGTAGCCTACGTCGGGCAACTGCAAGCAATAATAAAAAACCTGCAGTTCGGCAGGGTGTCTGGCCATCTGGAAAATCTGGAAATGTCATGGAACATCAGTATTGTCAGGGAAATGTCATGGAAATTTAATCTGTGTCTGGAAAATCTAAATAAAATGGAAAAGCAAGCACTATTGGTGATTTTTTGTAGCCCCTTTTGAGTTTTTTTGAGCAAAAAATTCGCCTGCTGCGCCATTTTCTGTAATTTTTTTTGTTACCCTTTAGCTTTTCGCCTGCAGGCCATGAAAAATATTTTTGGGTTGGGGAAAAAAAATGGATTTTTGGGTGTGGCCCAGGGTAGTTGCCAAATGTTGCAGTTTTAATTGAATACGTCCGTAAAAATGAGTTAAAAATCACTTTCGTTTGGTCTGGAAATTTGTGAAAATTTGTCTGGAAAACCTGGAAATGTCATGGAAATTTGTTACTGGATTTGACCAGACACCCTGGTAATATTGGCTTTAACATTGGTAATATTGGTGGTTTAGTTTTTTTATTGGTTGTTGACACTTGTGTGGATATTGGTACCAATATGCCAGTTAACCAGTATGCCAAAACATGCTATACCAGTATTAATGGTATGCTGGCATTTTCACTAGAGGTAGGCATTGCATTTTGTCCATGGAAACAATGAGGTCAAAAGTTACTGTATAGTAAGAGCAGTACTGCACACCCAATATATGCAATTTTACACAACTAAGGTTGATTGATAATTGCCTCCTGACAAATACAGCATGTCCAAAAAGTACACTAACATGCTTTTGGTGTCAGTTCACCTTTAAGCTGTACAGGGTGCTTAAAAATCAAAGAGTTGTTTTTTCACATTCCATTAACACTAATGCTATAGGCCTACAGTGTATAGAAATAGTGAAGTTAGCTTTTTTATTATCATCAAGCTAATAACGCTTGGTAAGCCATTACCTTGAACTAATAGTTAGCTAACTAACTAGTCAGACTATCCATTTTCATGCTGAGTCGTTTTCTGTCTATGGATAACTGCAGGCATGGCTCCATGGGGAGAGGGGGTGGGTGGTGGGGACGATTGGCCCCTCCCCCAAACCTCTATTAGGCTATTTTCTAAAGTAGGAAAAAATGCATTGCTTACCATATAAATGGCCTTCCATCATCCAATGCATTTTCTCACTGTAATATGTTTTCACAGTGAATTTGATTCATGAAAGCAATTTCAAAATGGCGACCTGTTATTTGTGCTATGCAGCTTCTCATGCATAGTTTGCAATTGGCTTACAATACTATAGCAGTGTTTGAAATAAAATTTCGCAATTTGGTTTATATCCAAATCTATTTTTACCATTTTGACTGACGTACATTTTACATAACATTAAAGTTTTTTGACTTTTTTTTATTTCGACAGTGTAGATACGCCTACCCTCTATACCGTTTCAAATAATAGACCTACTTCCCTGTTCTTATAACTCATTTTTGATGCAATTCTTGAAATGCCAAATGTAACAAAATTTAAAAAAACTGCCGAAATATGCATTGAAATGCGAACGTTTATTTATTTTATTTTTTTTCTTATATAGAACAACTCTCAGTTATATTGACTGATTTAGCATTTCAAATATAGGACTCTATAGAGCATTGTATGCCAGTACATGGAGCGCCGTAATAATGGATTCTTTAAAATTGACGTTTTGATTTGGTGTAAAACGTATGGGAATGCTTAACGTATGATTTACATGTGACCAGGGACAATCTGTCCGACATTAACAGTGTGTCTGTAGAATTTGTTCCTAAAAGTTTCCCATAATGCATCATTTAACAAAAAAAAGAACAGTTGTCGGCCATTTTGACTTAATATAAACTCTATAGTTGAAAGTTATGTAGGCCTATCGTCATTGGCGCCGCCATGATTCTATGTTAAATAGTATGGGCGGCCATCTTGTTTGTAGTGTAAGTGCTAGTTGGAAGTTAGTCATCATAGATGGCGCTTTACCATTGTCTGTTTTATTTTGATCGTCTTCAACTTCAAAGTGGGCCCCCTATTATAGCTGCTTTCTGCCTTATACAATGTTGGGTTCTTTTGAATTCCAACGTAAGCCCCTTATTACAGATACCATAGTAAACCCTGTTCAACAAAAGAGTGAATTGGGGAATGCAAATTGTCCAATCAAGGAGAAAAACAAAAATTGATTTCAATTTAAGTCAGCACATTGTAGACAGGTCATACATGTTTCCTTATCACCCCCTCCCCCCCATTCAATCCCTTTTTTATTATTAAATGTATATTAACTCTGCTATAATTTTAAAATATAATTATATTCTTTGATGAATATTTTAAATTATAATTATATTCTTTGATGAATATTTTAAATTATAATTATTAAGATTTGTAAAGTTGAAACTGCATACTTATAGCGAATATACGGCGCTTCATACATGTACTGTTTTTAGTAATATTTCTCCTTATGTTTTGTTTTAGATATTTTATGGGATTTGCCAGCAATAGAATATGGAAGATTCCACACGCCATCTTTCTGAGTAAGTTTTAATAGTTTTTTTTTTTATGCTAAAATGAATATTCCAAGAGCTTTTTAGTTCAAATGTAATTCCCAAATGGTCCATAAGACAATTTACAAATAGATGCAGTAATGTTTAGGCAGGCCTTTCATTTGAAAGGGCATGACGCTCCATAGGCTAAATCCATGCTTTGGGAAAAATAGAATGTTTTGAATTGGAATCCATGACTTCAACAGCGGATTACGTCATTGTTCGAATTCCGCGTTCTTTATTTCGGACGGTAGCCATTTTTTTCCCAACTGTCATTGAGATTTACAGCATTTCAAATAAGCAAATTCATAACCTTTTACAAATATAGGGATGTAAATATGTTTTCTGTTCTGATTAAAGGAACAGCTCACATGTAAACATAATTTATTGTTGAAATATTGAGGAAAAATAAGGATTTTTGTAGAAAAAATTAATCCTAGTACTCGTCCATTGCTTTTATAATGGTATTTGGTACCATGGCATGATCAGTCCCATGCCTTTAGGTCATTTTGAAATTTTTTGGCCCCCCAGAAATTTGGTTTATTAATATCAGTGGACAGATTTATTCGTGGCATCGTGGGGATATCCGTAAGATGATGCTGGTTTTTTTATCTAATCCACGATGTCATATCCTTATACTTTTGAAATCGCTTTTAGAAATGCCCACAGCACTTGAGTGTAAAAGGTTGAGGAAAAAGGTTCCCCAAGTATTCACATTTCATGATTAACGTGCCTGTGATAGTTTAAATAGTAAGTTTATTAAATGCATTTTGAATTGTGACTCCAGAATGCTAGTGCTATTGGATCTGATCACATAAGTGATAATAGTAAATAATGGGAATTCCCCTTTAGTATGCTTAGGGACTTTTAAATTGACATTTGCATTTAGTTTCAAGCTCAAATTAATATCAATATTTCTGACTGGATGTTTACCTAGAGGTATATCGGGCAAAATGTGGCGAAAATCTCAACGGTAAACTTTGAAATTCGATAAATAATTATAGAATGCAGGTAATAACGAAATCGAACTTATACATTTTGTGGTAAATTAAATAAGCTTTCCAAAAAATCAAACCCCATCGTTATCCGCTCGGCCAATATCGAGATCCGTTAAATTTTGGAAAAAATTTCACGTAGGCCTATACGTAAAATAGCATGGGGAAACGGAACAGTAAACTTTGAAAATCGATAACTACATTCAGAATGCACGTGACGTCATAATCATACTACAGCTTTTAGTAAATTTAATAATCTTTAAAAAAATCAAACCACATCGTTCAACTTTTACCCGTTCTAGAGTTATATCACTTTGAAGAAAACGAATTTAACATTGAAATCCCCATAGGTCCATGCTGCTAAAAGTGTGGACAGCCTTCTTAAGACTATTTCCCTAATATGGGAAGACAAACCATTGTAAGCCATGTCATAGGTCCAAAACATAACTATCAAATTTTGTTTCAATTTAATTGTATACAATTTTTTGATAAAGTCAGGGAATTTTTTTTCAAAAACCTAAAAAAGTCAGGGAAGTTGAAAATTGAATTTCAGTGGGAACCCTGAATAGGTTTTGTTGATATGAACATGTCCATTAAGGGGGCTGTCCACACTATCAACAAAATGCATGCTCCTATGGGAATCTCCATGTACCGGTACATATTAATCGATAATGGGTAAACATAAATTGACGGGGTTTGATTTTTTATGAAGGACAATTACATTTACTAAAACTTGATGTATTCTTTTTTTGT
>JAQIXP010005658.1:0-10239 GCA_034700285.1 Proteroiulus fuscus
TGCATCAAATTTCACCCATCCTCAATGCCTAACAAATTTTAGGGGGGGCAACAGACTTTTTGTCCACCCTGTATAATTATAGGCTACAGTAACAAGAAGGCAGCCTCTTAACAAACTAAGTTAATGTCAAAAGCACACTTTACATATTATTGGAATACCAAATTAGCTCAGCGTATAATAAGTAGAATCCAAATAGGGTATTTTAACTAATTACGAAATATAAATGAAATAAATAAAATGAAATAAAATTTGGAAAGTAAAAATGAACCAGCTTGAAGTTTTATTTTTAGAAAATGAAAACTATTTCTCCAGACTGGACTTTTTTTATTAATGGTGATGGTCATTCGATTTAATTTATATTCCCTGTGAGTAAGCACGAAGGTGACTAAGATTCACTTTCTATCAAAATCTAAATCATCATCATCAAGCTCTTATTGATTTCAATCGAGAATGGGTTAATTGATATTACAGAAAATTTAAAAAATGCAGAAAATCGCAAAAGTCTGGTAAAAAAAAAAATTTTTTTTAAAGAAATAAATGAAATGAAGACAGAGGTTAGGCCAAAATAATAAACTTAAAACTGGTTTTTTATAATTAGGCCTACTATGAAAAAAAATATTTCATCGAACTCCATATTTGGCACTTTTTTGACCAATCGTGTAACCACAATTCGCTCTCAATTTTGATCGACAAGGATTGATATTCAGTATCGATTTCAATCCAGTGAATTAGGTTGATAATTTTGATTCACAATGAAAGAATTATGCATATGATCGGGGAGAAATCCTAGTGATTATTGGGCTTAACACTATTGATCGAGAGTGAATCGAACAAATATGGTTTATAGAAAAAGCCAGGAGTCAGAAAACGTTTTTATAAAAAAAATTTTGAAATCAGAGTAGGTAGTTAAAAAAAATCAGGAAGATCTTTTAATTCAGTCGGGAAAAATGATTTTATTTCCGCTGAACTTTTCTTGATGGAGTAATAGGCCTACATCAAGAAAAGTTGCAGCTTACCCGATGTTTTTAGTTACAGGAAAGAGTGTATTTTTGTTTTGTTTGAAAATTTTTTTCTGGACTTTTAGACTTTTCATTAAATTGTGCCTGTTTGATTTAGTGTCGATTTTGATCCAGTGGGTTCGATTATCACATTTAATGGTATGAATTATTGTTTTATTTCAAAGCGTTGTGATAGTCAAATACATTCGATTGCTATAGACACTGAATCCTAGTATAAGATATTGAGTCGCATTGATTGGTATCGATTCAAGCTAGCTAGATTTCGATCAGAGTGGTTTGATTGTCGAGAATATTTAGTGTCAATTTCAATTGAATATTTGAAGTTATTTTGCCTCTTCTTAATCAAAGAATCACCTATTTTATCGAGAAAAAGTTATAGTGAGTATCAATACTTTTCGATTGAAATCAACACGTTTACACAAAAAGAATAGAATTTAGAAAAAATCTGGAATTTGGAGAAATAATTTTGTATAAACCAAAAATAAAATCAGTTCTGGCCTGAATGCTGCTGCTGAACTCTAGAATTTCATTTTTTATTTTTCAGTATAAAAAGTATTCTCTTGTCTATGGACTATTGCCATATTCCAGATATTTTTGATTTATTTAGAGAATTTGATATTGCTCGAACTCAAAGTCTTGTTTCAATCAATGTGATTCGATGTATACTACCACTTCTTTTCGATTTTGGCTGATTTCTAATTGACGGCTTTTCAGTTTTATATCCAACCCATCGTGAACAAATCCCATGAATAATCCTGTTCTGTTGATTAAAGTCGAGATCAAATCTAACGGACTTTTTTAATCGAGAAAGTCTGAACAGAAAGAACTGACCGAATGACTGAAAATAAAAATTTAGGCCAGGAAAAGAAATTCACTTCAGTTTATAGATATTATTTTATTGACAAGATTCTTAGCCGTAAATCAGTGATAAAAAACTTGGAAAAAGTCTTCACTTTGAGAAAAACATTATTTTAGATTTGACAAGTCCATTTCTCTTGGAATGGGAACTGTTGATTTTTTGTGGTAACTTTTACCATGAAAAACATAATATTTACAAGAAAATGTGGTAAAAATCGTGGTGTTTTTTGCTGTGCATTTACGGATTTTACTTTTCATTTTTAGGTATAGGGCACTCAAAGTTTCCACGCGAAGTCGTCAGCCAGGAACTGGAGTAAATGAGCTTGCTCGACGGCTGAGGAACTCCATAACATATGCAGCACTATTAACAGAAATAATTAACAAAGCATAATGCATATGGTTACTAGTTGAGATGTGGACGTCTAAGTGAACTTTGCAGTTGACAGAGCGACACGCTGGTTTTTACTGATTCTTTTTAAAGGGTCCTTATAAGTGATCCTCCATTAGACAGGAGTCTAACTATCTAGCTTGGGTTTTTAAAACAGTTATATGCGTTTCCTGAAAAAAACTATGCATTTGGAGTTATAAGGTTTTGTAATGAAGGCAGCAATAATACATTCAAACGTATTTCTTGAAGGAGTGTAGCCTGTTCCTCTCTGCTTGCATTTATATATGCTTGCACTTCAAATATGGAGCAAGATCGTGATGGATTTTTTATTAACAATCCCTCAGAAGTTTACCGCCAACTAGGGAAAAACAATAACATTTATAGATCACAATATAACATAGGACGAATGCTTGTAAATAAGGCTTATGAGAGTGGAATCATACCACGAGATATGCAGTACGACGATCTTAATTATATGATTATTGGGCCCACGTATGTCAGCCTTCGTGAACAAACTAAGGCGGATGTGGATTGCTTTGAACAAAGCATTTTTAAACTAGACATAACAGAAGTGATGAGAAAGACAAGTGGCAGAGTTAAAAACAGCTCCTCTCTCAGAAGCTTTGAAGATAATTTCATAAGTACATTCTTTATATTAAATAATTCCTTGCCCAGATTATTCGGCTTGGGTAAAATTATGTTTCCTGCCTTATGGGTGCCGCCCCGAGGTGGCAAACTTTGTCAAAACACTGCCCTAGTTTGAAATGATTTGGAAAATATTTTGGATTTTTTTTCTCCCTGCTTGTTTCTCAATATTTTAGGTTTACAAAGCGGGATCCTTTGCTTTTATATTCCATTTCGTTGATTTGAAAATTTATAACGCCAAGTTTTTTTATATACAGTACCTCAATTTTAGTTGTTCTTATAAAAAAATTCACTATCTCCTATTTTCTTGGAGACAAAAACCCTTGCTTCAGAATCAATACACTCATGTTTTTATACTTTTTTTAAATTTGTTGGGGCAGGATTTTTCGTAGAAGCGAAATAAAAATATCTGTACCTTCAAAATTATTTCCAATATGGCGTTCCCACTTGTGTTGGTTCTCCAGGGGCATCGTTTTACCCAAGCCATGATTGCCGTTTACAAATACTTACTATTCTCAAATTAATATTGTTTTTTCGTTTTTTTTGTTTAGAAAGTATAAAGGACAACCCTACACATTTACATCTGCTGATTCATGACGAAGCACACTGGGGTATCAACCAAAACTCAAAAATAAATAATTTTTTTTGTAGTGTGATAACAGAGTACGAAACGGTAGGGATTTTTTCCATTAACTAATCAACTAGCTTACTAACCAACCAAAACCCCAAGCAACCCCCGACGATGTGAAAAGAAATCTTACATTTTGAGGTTATCAAATTATCTATGGTTAGGTACCCAATAAAGGACCCCTTCTTTTAGTGTATGTCTCTGCCACAATAGATGTCTTGACCAAAGTGTCCGATGAGTTAAAAGATGATACAAGGAGGGTTCTATGGAACTATTTACGCAATGCTGATGGCCGTTTCCACACTCCGGTATTTGAATGATTTTTCTAATCAAGGTTTTGCTACCATATCTTCGGTTCCAGTTATACTTTTATTTTTTAATTTTTTTGTTTGTAACGGCCCATTTTTGTTGATAGAGGTACATCCCCGTTTCCGATCTTGATTTCGTCTTTGACCCGTCCTACATGTTTAATGAGAGCTGTTCCATGCGTTCCGAGAAAATTGTGGTAGAGTATGAGGAGTCTATGGATCGTGTGGTACAGTATTGCAATTTTGAGATGAAAAGTCCAATGACCAAGACATGGGCTGACCGCATATTGTTTGGTATTCTCAACGATTCCCCCCTTACCATTACTGACCAATACCCTAATGCAGAAACGAGTCCTCCAAAGATGGCTGTTCTTCGTCTTTCTGAATGCCAATATGCAAAGGATCTTGCCGAACGCTTGCGAAAACGGGTTAAGGAATGTCCTGACCCACCTTTTGAAATTATTTTGATGATCCAGGGTAAGTGAAATTATTGCATCTTGATAAATCTCATTTATAGTTCTTTAAACTTTTTGTTTTGTATCAGAGACCACTGAAACAATGATGGATCAACTCACACGTAAAGGGTCTCATACTATTGGTAGCCACCGAGGTTCCAGCCTCGATATGCACCAACTCAGTATGTTTCCGGTCTTGCTGATAGTGGTTGATAAACTCAGCATCGGTGATCGACTGTCATCGACTTGTACCTTCTACGATGTTCGTGCACGTTATGTTAGTGATGAGATTTCCCTCAAATCAACGTTTTTGCAGGACATTGGACGTTGTGCAGGGTAGGTTGTTATTTTATGCTGTTACTCAGCACTTTTCAGTCAATGTTTATTCTCTCACGACCCTACATGTTTCATAAAACGTGCTTTAATAATAGATTATATCCAATTCACACAAGTAGAAGTTCGAGGTTCCTACTAATTATTTCGTATTTCAGGCATAAACAACCACATAAAGCAAAAATAATTTTGGGTGGCACTCGATCTCAATACGAAGACATCCTCTTCAAGAAATCCCACAACCTCCTGACCACCACCTCACGTCCTGCTCCAAGGCATCCACAGCACAGCTCTTCAGAGTTTCGCTTTTACACTAAAGCAATACCATACACCCTCGTGTTGGACGCAGAGCCCCAGATTGGAAAAACCGGTGCTATCCTTTCAATGATGGAGATCCTTTATAAGGAGCGTATCCGAGGTTCTCAAGTGCAATCCCCGACCTCCTTAGCTCCTGTTTTGCCTTCACAGCCTCTTCCTTCAGAGAGTGAAATCAAGCGCCTCACTAGGGAATTCCGAGATAAGATCAACAACGATGGCTGGGAAGAATATGTGAAATTCGTAACGAGTATCGATAGCAATGACAGTCGCAGCCTTTGGAATAAATACCACGATGCTCTCGAGGCAGTCGACCGCACAAATACCAACTCGACCGTCTTTCAACAAATTTCCAATTATGTGGACTCATTAGGAAACATGCCAGAGTTTGTTATGATTGCAGATTGCGGATGTGGACGCAGTGGCCTCATCATCCAGCTACGCAACGCTATCAACTATCCTTTACTCACCTTTCAGATCAATGTTTTCGGCACAGACGTTAGTGAGGATATAAAACAGCTGGAGAACGAGAATGGCAAATACCAGAACGCATTGTTCACTGCTCGTGTTGGCGACATGGCTCCGGATAGAGATATTAATTTTCACATTATCCTCTACAGCCTCTCTCTCTTTGAAAACGATATCACCAGGCATATCCAATGGGCCAGCGAACACCTCATACAGGATGGACGACTCATCATAATTGATGTGGTGACTCGTTTTCCCAAAAATTTTGCCGAAGCGTTAAGCCAGTTTGGATTTAGCTTACCACGTTTAGGTAGAAAATTCGAGGTTACTCATGATTTTGCTCTTTACAATTTCAAGAAGAGTGGAGACGTTAGCCAGGGACGAGGGAAAGTTTTGTTGAATGATAAGTGAAGCATAAGTGTTTAGTTGTGCAGTACGAGGTTGTATGCTACGAAAAACAAATAGTGATGTTAAATTAATATCATAAGTCCTTGTTTGCCCTATGCTTGAGTACTCGTCAGCTACTTGGGACCCTTATTTTAAAAATCAAATATATTTTATGAAGGGAATTCAGAGGAGTGCTGCTGGATTTATTTCTGCAAACTATGGGAGAAAGACCTGTGTTATCAGTATCCTAAATGATCTTTTACCACCTCTATCTGAGATAAGAAAAGAAAATCATGTTTTTAATGTATTGCTTACAATCAGGGTTAACTATTCTGTGCCTCGATTAAATTCCATATTACCACCCAATCATTTTTAAAGGGACCACTCTAAAAAATTAAACTTATTCAAATTAAGTTTCAATTATAGACGACAATCATTCATACCAAGGACAGTTTTTGATTGGAACTCTTTTACAGACTTATATTAAGCATTTAATTATTTTCCTCAGTTTAGAAATTTTATCAATACAAATAGAATTTATACAGTGTTTGAAAATCGTGTTTTAAATATTTTAGACTTCTACCATTGTATTACAATGTTATTATAAATCCTGGTTTCTTTCGAGTGTCTCAGAGTGTGCGCCTGTTTTTAATTTCGCTATTGAATGTTTTGCATAGAAGGAAGATTTCCTTTGAGGAATGACAAAAATGGTACTGCTGAGAGTTATCGTGTGCACTGGTGAGCGATTGGAGTGTTGGTTATTGTGGATATGTCTCATCGTTGAATACTCGAAAAGTGGATTGTACGAAATATTTATTAGGTCAGTGTTTAGTCAAATAACGAAATACAAAATCGGGTTGTCGTTCGCCTGGCCAGTTTTCTAATGTACACCCAGAATCGAGTAGAGTTTTAAAGAAAGAGATTTATTGCCGCTCGCCATCTGCATGTGTCGATAATTACGTGACTAAATGTTTATTAAGACGTCGGGATCGACGGCAAAAATAATTTTACCTGTTTTCAGAGTCTGACTTTCTCATAAATTCGGTCCAGTTACTCTTACAGAGGGTTGTATGACTTTCTAATTTTCTTTGCCGTCATGCCCTTTACTCTGATGAAACGTGTATACTTGGTCACCAATTTATGTATGCCCAGGTACTTGTAGATCTGAAAAAGAATCGTCTATCAGGAAAATACCGCACCGAAACATGCATCGTCACAGATAAAATCGTACCTGTTTCTCGCCGATCGGAAAAAACATTCCTCTTTGCATCAGTCAACCAATTGCCGTTGACCTCTTTGTAACTTCAGGTCAAAAAAATCATTTGACAACATTTGCTAACAATTGGGAAAATGAATTGTTTGAATTGTTTTTAAATGTTATTAAATGTTGTAGGTTTTGAAGCTATTGTTAGCAATTGTTACCATTTACATAAATTGCTGACATTAGTCCCAATTATCATTTGAAAACATTTGATAATTCCAATTGTCGACAATTTAAATGTCCAAATGTTTTTTAGACCTGGGACATGTAATCAGGTGGTGGGAATGATCTTTGATGACACATGCCTGTTGAAAGGCAAACAGCTATTGCCTCCTCTCCTCATCCGAGATCGGATTTACAACCCTTCGATCGTCATATTCGCTGTATCTCTTTCGACTAACGTCTTGGAAAGCCTATCGTTCATAACCGCACCGGGCCAAAATCCGCTGGGCTTCTGCATGGTAATCTCGCCCTGTTATTTTCGATTCGTTAAAAATGTGCAAAAATGGAAGTGTAGACAGAGGATATCGAACATGCCTTTTCCGGCACCGATGTGGCATCATTCCCCACTACTTCCGCTTCATCCCCCACTACTTCCGCTTCCTCCTCTTCAGGAGACTCGATCTCCTGTGCAGATTTTTCCAAGGAAATAATATCATAGGATTAATTTCCTCCAGAAATCTACAAAAAGAGTTTGTGTAATTTGGCCCAACTCTGATTTAGAAGTCAAAAGGAACCTTGTATTCCGAGTTTCGGTGTTCTACCATCCCCACTTCCCATACTTTAAACACAACGACCTACTTGATTTTTGACTTTAAATTAGAATTGAATAACTTATGTTTTTGATAATTTTGCATGTAATAACGATTTGAGAAAATCAAAGGCCAAGAGGCCTTTCCTGAGTGTAGGCCCCCTAAATCAAAAACAAGTATAAAAAGTTATAATAATATTGTCGATAATTCTGTAGAAAAGTCGGGAAAATACCTTTTTTAGACTGAATCAAAAATCAATTTCTAGAATCCGTTTATGTTCAGGCCAAAACTGATTTTTTTTTTTGGTTTCATCAGCTGTTAATAAACGTATTCCCCAGATTTTTTTACTTATATTCCACTTTCTCGATTTCTATGCTTTTGGCCCACTCTTGATTTAAATCGAGGGAGAATAATGCCTTATTCTCTTGAGAAATTAAAAGCAGAAAAGAATTATTCAGTAAATGTGGGATTTTTCTGAAGACATATTTATGCATGAAAAGATTTTTCTGCAGGATTACTGTTTGCCCATATTTTAATGCAGATTTAAGCAGAATCTTTTTACATGGGTAGGTAATAAGGAAGTGAATGTTCTCAAATGTTTTTCAACAATTATTTGGTCTTCTTCACAATTCTGCAGAATGATTTCTGAGTAAAATGTTATGCAAAAAAAAAGTAAATAATTGTTTCTTTACATGGCCATTTCTTCTGTGGAATTCTGCACAAAAAAAAATATGGTATGCATGGTATTCTGTTCAAGGATAGCTTGGCATATTAAAGGCATTATGCACAATTTCTGGTATTTAATAAGATTTTTATTGGTAGAATAATTGACTTATGTACGGATATCTCCAAAATAATTTCTGCACCAAATTTTATGCAAAATAAAATAAAGATGTACGAGCTTTTTTTTTTTTTTTCTTTATTAGAATTCTGCAAAAAACCAACAAATTTATGCATAGTATTTTGTTCAAGGAATTATCGGCATAAGGTTTTTTGCAGGATTTCCTGCATTTGATAGGATTATTTAAAATAACTTGATAAATTCTTTTGGTAGAATTGTCTTCCGCAGAAATCTGCAAAATAACTTCTACACAAAAGGTTTTGCAAAATTAAATAAAGCTATAATTATGCTGAAAAATGGTGCAAGCTTTCATGCAAACTAACTACTAAATTTCCCGAAGAATTTCTTACATGGCAATTTTTCCTGTAGAATTTTGGCAGAATTTCCAGTATTACCTTATCGGAAACCTGGCCCGCTTTTCCCAATGATATCTGCAAAAAAATAATCATTTTTTTCATTGAAATTGCATAAGAAATTACACAGAATTTGCACAAACCCTCTTTTATGGAAGGGTTTCAAAAATATCGGAATTCTGTAGATTTTTATTTTTAAATATAAATATGCTACTGCGCATAGGAACAACTGAAAATTGTTTTCTTTTTCTCTAAATTTTGTACTTTTTTTTTTTTTTTTTTTAAATTAGGCCTAGCTATCAAATTTCCTCTATTATGTGAAAAATAATTGTTTAAAAAATATCGAAATGCTATATAGGAGTTTTTTTTGCAAAATATTTGCGTGCTATACTGTTAAAACCGCAACATCGGAACAAATACTTAATTTTTCTCTAATTTCATGATTTTTTCAGAAATTCCCAAAAACCCTCTTATATAAAGTATTTAAAAATATCAGAATGATATAGAATTTTTTTCAAAATATAAACATGCTACCACACATATGGAACAACTAAAAATTGAAACTTATTTCCTTTTCCTCTAATTTTGTGATTTTTTTTCCGAAATTTCCAAAAATTCTCTTTTCTGCATTAGTTCGATCCTTTCTCTCTCATTTTAGGTGGCACTTAAGAGCCACCGTAGCTGAGAAGAGGCAAAAATTCAAGATGGCGGCCGTTCTATTCAGAATTGAAGAGTGTGAAGAAAGAGTGTGAAGAACCAGCGACTGAACTAGAAAACACTGTAGATAAGGTAAGGAATTGCTTCAAATTTCGATTTTTTGATATTTGAAAGAATAATATTCCCTCTAAAATCAAATTTGGTGGGCCTATAAAGTCCTATGGCCAAGTGGAAACGATTTATTCTCGACCTCGAGGCCCCACTTTGGCTGGCCACCATGGATGATCCTTGGATCCCATGGATAGGATAGTTACGATTCACAATTAATCAAAGAATTATGCATATGATTGGGAGGAAATCCTAGTGATTAGTGTGCTTACAGGATATTGATCTAGAGTGAATCGAACAAATATGGTTTATAGACAAAGCCAGGAGTCACCAGAAAAAAATTTTGTGGAAATCTCTGGGGCTATTATTCCAATCAAAAAAAAGAGGCACTTGCGGATCTAGGATTTTTGAACAGGGGGTACTGCAGGCCAGTGAGCGCCCAATTATCCCAGCCAGGGTCACC
>JAQIXP010005659.1:0-10239 GCA_034700285.1 Proteroiulus fuscus
AATCCCTTCCAGAAGACAATCAGACCAATCAAAACTTACTGGTGCTACTAGGAAAGTGCATTTTTGTAGCCATTAGATGAAAAGATCGTTTGAAATTAAATTGTATGTTAAATTCAATACTTTTTTTTAGAAAATTTCCAATATGCTTATTAAAAATTTTTGATTATAGAAGGGAGGGGGGGGGCAGGTAAATTTGTGACGTCATTTTTAAGGGGGGGGGCAAAGAATTTGTGACGAAGGGGAAGGGTCAAAAATCAGCCAAAATAACATGACATCATATATGGATGGCCCCATACTCCCCTGTAAATATGTCTATAATTTTCTGGTGGGGGGAGGGGGGCAACCACAGACACATGTATGTATGTATATACATGTGTCTATGGTTGCTCCCCCCTCTGGAAAATTTTCTGGCAGTGCCCATGTAAATTTGTAATTGAAAATATTTATTTTGAAATATCTTTTTTGTTTGTAAGAAAATAGCCAACCTATAAATTATTTTAAAGTATAATAAAAATGTATCAGTTAGAATTGAAATTTATCTAATTGTAAATAAGCTTATTGTAATTAAATTTATTATGCTATACTGATTACAATGTATGACAAATGTATGATACAAATGCTAGGATACTGAATTTAGTGCTTAAAAACAGGGCGGGCGAGTGTCACTAGCGCCACTGGTGCGCGCAAAAGTAACCTTCTCACTAGCGGCATAGGAGTTGTGATACTTGCGATCTTTACTTGCTATGACAATGGTAACAAGTATGATGTCATTTTTACAGATTATTTGACCAAAAATGTGGAGGCATTCTCCACATCTGACCAGAAAACTGAGACCATTGCCAATCTCAATTCAATTCAATTCAACTCAGTACCCTACAGGCAGCAAATGAATGCCATATGGTAGGGGGGTGATCCCACTATCAGGAGAATTCTCCTACTAATAAATCTCCTCTAATAAATCCTGTTCAAATATCACTACTTTGTGTAACCATGGAGCATTTTTCAAATAGTTTAGGTTAAAACATTTCTTGATCACATCTGCATGCTAATATATAATGAAGATGGTAAAATCCCTCTGTCACTAAATAAATTCAACAAATATGTCTTTCCTCCTTTGAAAAACCTTTCCAAGTTTTTCATCAGTATTTTTGATGATTATGCTCTTATATTGACATTTCTTCCAATTTAGGGCTTGGTGCATATACAGCTAACTTGTGTTTTAACAAAAATGAGCAAAAATTGTTAGTTATTGAAATTTTTTTAAATGCAATATTTGCTTGGTTATCAAATGATATATCCCAAGCTACCTTCTTGAGAACAGGAAATAGAGTTTTAGCTAACATGTAGGCCTACCTATTAATGTTAAGAATGAATATTATGCCAGCCTATATTGCCATTCAATGAAAGGAAGCTAGGATTTGCTCAACAAATCTCCAAACTATGCAGTAATTCAATATGTTATCCATCTGTCTCATCATAATTTATTCCACTCTTTAGTAAAAGTATTGTAGACTAATAGTAACTAGTTATTTATTGGAATCCTGTGTAAAGTAATGTCTTCTTTTGCCTTTTGTCCTTCTTTAGTGCTTGTATAAAATAATTGCAATTCCAAATTTTTGTAATTTTGTAGCTGCCTATATGCTACATGAGACAGTAAAACCTTTGAAATGGATTATTGATGTAACAATAGGATACAAACCAATAGAAAATCTACCAGGTACCGAAAATCTAACCTTGCTTCCTGTGAAGCCAATAGAGGCTTTTGTGTATTACAGACTTTACCCAATTAAAGAGGTATGTTGAAATGCAACTGAACTACTTTTCCTGATAATGTTGAGAGAGATAACTATTTGCATAGCATTTACTAATATATATATTTAACAGATTCCAACTGATGCAATAGGAATGAAAGCATGGCTTTATAATATTTATATGGAGAAGGATGAGATCTTGAAAAAGTTTTATGAAACAGGATCATTTACTCAAAAGTCAACAAATATACATGGGATGTTTAGTTCAGCAAAACGCATTCCACATTATGGATGGTCTATTATCTTTGGATTTTTATTTCAGTATGTTAGCTTACTATTTTTCCATGTAATACTTAAAAATATGTTCAATTAATTTGTCAGATTGTGAGTACTTTGTAAGGAAAAGCAAAATATGATTTATATAGTTTGGTTATTATATCTAAGCATTTTAAAAATACTAATTGTCATTTGTGCACCACCTTACTGCTCACCTGGCACCTCACTTGTTATTTTCCTTATAAAATTTTAAAATGCAACAAATAATGGCAAATAAATTACTTACATTTATAAAATAGATAAGTAAGTGTTCAAATTAATACTTTCAGTAACTTTTCAGCGTGACTTATTCAGATGGACCTGCACAGGTACAAAGTACAAGCCCGGTACAACAGGTGCAAGTAGATGTTAACATTGCTTTTATTATTTAGCCCAGACAAAAACGTGTTGTTAAATACAGCTTAATAACAACATAAATGTATTTTTTGTTCAAATATTTGTAATATAAACACTTGCATGCAATCCTGATAAAAATTAAAATAAACAGCATTATATTGACTGGATTTTGTTAATAAAAAATCATTTATTGGATGGCTTACATCAAATTGATGAAGAATACAGACAAAAACAACCAAATTGTATTCAATAACAATTTGCAATATTAGCTAATTTTCAATTGGTTTGCAATACAGCAAAATAAACAATGGTTTTCTAGTTTAGAAGTTTAGCTTAGATCAGGGCCGGCCCAAGGGGCGGGCTAAGCGGGCAATGGCCCGGGGCGCCAGCAAAAGGGGGGCGCCATCGTAACAGGATTTCAAATATCGCTATAGTCAAAATCACATAGACATACAAGGGTAACTGAAAAGCACTTCCCCGCTCTCATGCTCTCCTGTATGGGGAAGTGCTTTTCAGTTACTACTTGCACGCCTGCATGCCTTGAAGTTTAAGTATGGATAGCTTCTGCAGCATGTGCAAAACGAACGAAATAAATCTAATATGGGAATTTAATCATTAATTCAAAAATGTAGATATCACAGAAATTACTTAAGTTAATTTTAAATTACTATTGAAAAATGTAGAAAGCACAGAATGTCTTCAAATTAATTTTAAATAGTTGAAATATGCTGCAATCACTTCATATTTATTTTAGCTAAAAAACGCATAAATTGTAGAATTGTTATTAACTTCCCCTTTATAAAAATTTGACAAATCCTAGAAATGATTTCAAATAGGCCCCTATATTTTAGTTGATAAATGCATGTAGAAATAACGTCAAATTCTACATTGGTTCAGGGTGTCTGGCCATCTGGAAAACCTGGAAATGTCGGGATAGTCAGTATAGTCTGGAAATGTCAGGGAAATTTAAGCTGTCTGGAAAATTAAAATGTTATGGCAGTTTTTAAATGTTTTTTTTTTCGGAAAGGTCGCATGCGGCGCAATTTTCTTTTAATTTTTGCAGTAATATGTACAAAAGCCTTCAAATTTTTGCCGCAGGCCAAATTTTGAAAAATATTTTTGGGTCGAGCCACCTCCACCCTCCAAAAAAAAAGGTATTTTATAATTTTATGGTGCAGCCCATGGCAGGGTAGTGAACAAAATACTAGTGATTGCTGCTATTGCAGTATTAATTGTATCATTCAAATGAATTTAAAATCACTTTCATCATGTGGTCTGGAAAATTGTAAAAATTTGTCTGGAAAAACCTGAAAATGTCAGGTAAATTTGATACTGGATTAGGCCAGACACCATGAATATAGTAAATCATACACCTTTTCTTTCAAATTAAGAACACAAATGTGATGTTTATGTTTTGGGGGCGCAAATATCTGAAGCCGCTCAGGGTTGGAAAAGACTTTGGGCCGGCGCTGGCTCAGATGTTACATGGGAATTTTTCCTGCAGGTCGCGGTATGGCCTTTTTCTTCCCACCAAAATCACACATGAATCAAAATGCCCATCTTCTCGTTACCAACTTAAACCTCTAGTTTATTCTCCTTTCATTCTTACAATCATTTGCACAAATATTAATAAATTTTAAACTACTTAACAACATTATAAAACTCACTCATATTAACTCATCAGCACTGGAAGGATGCCTCCTTCTAGTCTGAGCTCTGCATTCACACTCTCTCAATTTCTCTCAACTACAAAAACCAAGATGGTGCCACCATGTCATGCCAAAACCAATTTCTTCACTCACATGACCAACTAATTAGCAAAAATCATCATCATGACACTGCAATAATTAAACAAAACAGGCAGGAAAACGCCACCAATCTTACACTAGATTGTCATTTTAACAACCACAGCAGCACATAGTCCAATTTTAAGAAAAAAACTTTTTATTGAAAAAGGCAACATGTGACTATTTTCATAAAAGACATCAGATCATAGCCAGTTCTTCCCAAGATTATCAGCATAACTTATGAATCATTATGGTTGTAGTCTATGGTAGCATTATTATTCTCAGTGCTTTAGCAGCTGTCTCTAGCACCCAAATCTTGTAGTTCATGATGTTTGTTCTCCAGTAGTTGTGATGCCATTATTCCCAATTCCAGAGACGACCCACTCGAGAGTATACAGCAATATTTCCAGCAAAGGACAAAGCACAATGGATTTTAAAATTCAAATAACATAGGAAATGTTTTAGTCATTTGAACTTATATATTTGATTGAAATGTGTTTTGTCTAAATGAAAATGGTCCATGCTGTTGACACTCTGATGAACCTTTACCACCTACTAAAACAATTGCACCTTTAAAAATCATAACAATTTGAGAGAAATGGGCATCACAGATTAGTATCAGACTTAAGAGACAATTCGTTTTCTGTAAGGCAGAGTTGTACAAATTTTGTTTCTTCATTCAACTGATTATTAAGTATTAGAAAAATATCTGACAGTTGCCTCAGAATTCATAGAGCATTTTAATACAGAAAGTAAAGAAGTTTACTTTCTGGTGAAGACCCTCACCAAATTATAATCTAATTCTGGGGTCCACTTTCTTTCATGGTGCCAAGCCTGTATTGACTATACTCATCCCACTGCAAAACCCACAACATTGCTAATTATTATCTGTTATATGATCATGTTAATATAGAATTTGTGTGGCATAGATGATATACATTCTGTCATTTAAGGGAAATTGAGTGACCACCAGTGCTAGTGCTCCTGTCCATCCACCTTCAGGGTTTTCACCACCTGATAAGCAATCTTGGATGCATGCAGTTGCATAACTAAAGAAGGGCAGCCAGGGCATTGCCCTGGGGCCCTAAGGCCCGAAGGAGCCCAAGGAAGCTAGGAGGGGCCCAAGGGGGACCGGAGTCAGTAGAAAATCAAAAAGTTTAAAACAGTAATACAAACTTGTAAATGCAGTAATAGTTGACTTATAAAATAGGTATTTTATTAAACTTTTACTTGTAGATTTTAAATGCATGTCATATAATGAAGCTCATCTTGCCACATACGCCATTGCTTGCAGGCACGGTTCCACGGGGGGGGGGGCGGTGATGGCGGCCGCCACCCCCAAACGCCTGATTTAAGGCCAATTTTCCCCTCTTTAAGGCCACTTTTGACACCGTCCGCCTCCTCCAAACCACTTTTAACCCCCATTCGCCTCCCCCAAACCACCTTCCTGGAACCGCGCCTGATTGCTTGCCTGATAAGTCATCGGGAAAGCGATGGCTTATCATGCAAGCAATAGCATATGTGGCAAGATGAGCTTAATTTGAGAAGAGCATCATAATGAAAAAACCAAAATGGAAACTGTAGACAGATAATCATTGTGATGGTGCCAAAAGTGAAATAGATAGTAGCAAAAAATATGATGGAAGCTGAAAAATAAAGAAAGACACTCATTCTTGCTTCAACTGTGGCAAACATGGTCATCTAGCTGCTATCTGCAAACTACGGAAAAAACATTCCAAGCAGAATAAAGCCATAAATATGGCTAAGTCAAAAAATCACATCTGGATAGGATCAACAAACAAGGCATTGTACATGCAAAAGTGGTCATGTATATGGCAGTGCTAGAAGTTAAGTTTAAAACAGTAGATTAAGTCTGCAAGCTAATGAGTTTGTATAGTTTATCAACTCAGGTGACATCAAGTTTTGTTTTTTTCACACATAGTTTTTGTGAAGGGAAAAGTTTAATGTAATGTGCTAATTTCTAACGCTCAGGCATTCGAGGCATTGGTGGAAGAACCATCAGATTTCAAACAGCATCAAAACATACTCAACATTCGGATTTGGATGACATTGTTTGTTCCATCACTAGAGGTGCATTTACAAAGCAAAAAAGAGGAATTCAAGTCAATTTTGACAACTAGATCACATTTCTGTCTTCAATAGGTGAGATAATTACCCAGCATTTTCGAGTAAAAACCAAAAATCAAAGAAGGTCTTTAAAGGTTGAGTGTGTTACGTGGTGAAGAAACTGCAAACACTGCAAGAGCAACAGGCACTATGGAGTGCTGGCATCAAAGATTTAGACATCTTGATGACGTAGCAATCAGAAAATGGCCTCAAAAATAAAATGGTGACTGGTCTGAATATGATGGCAGAAGCCAACTTTGATCAAGTGCTGAGCAAGTGCTTAGTCTGATGAAAAACTGATTGATCTATTGCACCTAGATTTGTGCAGTTCTATGCATATCAAGCAATTCAGAGAAAACATACATTCTTTATTTTGTTGATGACTACTCACATTCCGATCAAAGTGTCAAGTTGTCAAATCAATTAAAGATTACATAACAACCATGCACACCAAGTTTGAGCATCATGCTTAAGTCATGAGGAGTAACTATGGTCATGAGGAGTAACTATGGTCATGAGGAGTGACTATGGTCACGAGGAGTGACTATGGTCACGAGGAGTGACCATGGTCATGAGGAGTGGTCAGATGAGGAGTGACTATGGTCACGAGGAGTGACCATGGTCACGAGGAGTAACTATGGTCATGAGTATGTTAATCAAAATCTAAAATTATCTGAAAGCTAAAGGAATACAGCATCAGTTGATGGTAGCATAAAACACCCAGCAAAATTGCATGGTAGAATGAAAGAATTGTTCCTTTATTGAGAAGGTGCATTGTTTTTTGCTTGACACTGGAATACCAAAGAGTATTGGGCAGATGCTGTGTAATGGGCCAACTATCTTCAGAACTGATTATTCAGTGCATGCAGAGAGTACAATGTACAAACAATTCAAGGGCAAGAAGCCTGATGTTGGTCACATTAGAGTATTTTGTTCAAAAGCATTCAGCTTAATTTTGGAGCATAAGCACAAGAAGCTTGATGATTGAGCAAGAGATGGAGTCATGTTTCGATATAATGATAACATCAAAGGTTACCAATTGCTGATTTCACCACTGGAGCAGTGGGATACAGTCACAATTATAGTGAGGTTAGTTGAAGAGTCAAACAAGTTACAAATTAACAGAAAAACTTGCATCAAAGGGAATGGTATCCCATGTTTGAAAATGATGATGAAAATTCAGATATTCCTATTCTGAAAAAGCTGATGATGTTTAACAGGAGCATCAAGAAGTTTAGTAAACTGCCAGTTATGAAAATGGTGACAAAGTAGGTGATGTCGACATCATACCACCAAGTCCAACTTTACCACTGCTAGTTGCTAATATTCCATAATGATGTGGAAGGCAGCCAAAGAGTGCTGCAAGCATCATTGACAAGGCAGATGCAACTACAACTCTACACTGATTGGAAACAAAGAATGCTGACAAACCACCAGAAAGACTTAGTCTACTATCTTATGTAGAAAGCTTGCAATGACAGGATTGGACACAAATTCCACAATGGTCACATTGAGACAAAGCTAAATAAGCATGTGCTGCAGAGGAGATGAAATCTCTAAAATATCTTACTGTTTGGAAACTTGCTAATCTTTTGGAGGGAAGGAAGGCAATCACATGCAAATGGGTATTTAAGGCAAAACTGGACACTGATGACAAAGTTCATACCAACAAGGCTTGACTCGTGGCTCATGGCTGTAGTCAGAAATATAATCATGATTATGATTAGACATGTGCACCAGTAGTGTGATATGAAACATTGCTAATTCTGTCAGGACCTTCGAAAACTATTTGCTGTTTCCAGCAGTTGCTGCTTGTTGCTGCCTCCTGCTTGTGGGCGGAGCCAGCAAAACCGTGTACCAGCAGCCTGGACTTTTTGAACGCCATCGCTGCTTTTAGCAAAAATGGCGCTTTCCAATGGGTGGCTGTGCATGTTAATTGCAGAGTGTGTCATCTGCAATACGTCTGCTACTTCAATCCAGCAAGAAAAAGCACCTCCCCTGGCTGCTTACTCTGCTTGCAAGCAAAAAAAGCAAAAATGACGTCACACGCTATCGTCACTTCCTCCAGCAGTGCCTTTTCGAACACCATTGCTGTTTTTGCTTTCTTTTGCTGGAAGCAGCAAAGTGTTTTCGGATGTCCTGTGTGAATGGTTGCTGCTGCAAATAATCTCCATGTCTGACATCTCGACATTTAATTAGCATATTTGATTGGCTTGTTGGATGTGGAATTGTACATTGAGTAACCCCCTGGTTTTGTCATGCCAGATCAGGAGAATAAAGTGTCGATTCTAAAAGAGTTTCTATGGTCTGAAACAGTCTGCATGTTAATGGAATGCAAGTCATTAAAATGCTGCAAAAGATGGGCTTTGTTAAATCCCTTTCTTTCCTAATGTTTTTAACTTATTATTATAAGTTATAGAGAATTTCAACAATTATTTATATGTCGGGACTTAAGCATATTGGGCTCAACGAGATCCTTACATCTCGTTTTTATTTTAAAACAAATATCCATTTCCACTTTAAATTTTACATACAAAATGTAAATTTAATTTTGATCTATGTATTGATGCAGTTACAATCAGAGTAAAAGAAAAAAAAATAGCTTTGGCGAAACAAAATGAAAAAAAAAACCAATAAAAAACAATAAAAAAAACACTAATAGCATAATAGTATGGCAATTTTTGTTCCAAATTTTTACATTTTTTTAAAAAAAAAAAAAAAAAAAATGCCAGTGTCTATGAAAATATATAATACCTATATTCAATATCTACATTATACTAAATAACATTTATATTCCATAATTATTTTGCATATTTGACCACTTATTTGTATTACTTAAATACTTTTTGCAATTTTTAGATATTTTACATGCCATTTTGGGCAACCAAGTTAAAACAAGGAAAGTAAAACATTTTCCTTTGCTTTTCTGTTGCTCGCTAAAACTTTGTTTTTGCTCGGCACCAGAGGAAAAAGGGGAGAAATGTTACCTTGTAACATGCCCTATTTAAAATAAGAAAAATAAATGGTTGCCCAGAGTTTGCTTTTTTTTGTGTGTGTGTGTAAATTTTGTGATAATTAAGTAGTGGTGGCTGTGGCATTGTGGCAAAATTGGCAATATTCTGTATAGCAGCAGGAAAACTACAAATTTCGTGTTTTAATTTAAAATCATTTCTGGCTAAAAGAGATAGTTGAACTCCTTAGTGCAGGTATAAAAATGCACAAAAAGATGTTTTAAATTGTAATATAAAAGTAAAAAAAGGCTGGAAAATGGATAGTAGCTTTTCACTCACCAACACTGATGGAGAAATACCTGAAGAGATCCAGAAAAAAGGTCAGCAATTGTAGAAGAAGTGTTGTCCAGTGTCCAAAGAACTGAGAAACCAGTGGGAAAAATCATCTTGTGGACCATAATAAAGCAATAAAGGTTTACCTGTTGTGTTTACCAAAGCTCCAGACTACTGATTGCAGTAGAATATTCATCCCAGAGAACATCTAGTAAACATCCATTCCAGTGAGACATCTTGAACTTTCTGCTGGTGAAAGTTTGGGCAGAGGATCCAAAAAGAATTAAAATGTTACATCAAAACCTAAGGATTGCTTACCTGAAATTGTTTCTGGACAAGCCTGGACATCCTTGACAATTCAAAGTGAAAATAATTTACCTGAAAACATTGCAAGCATCAAATCCAACCGATAAAATGCTGTGTTTCAAGCACTGATGTATATGCAGCAAATGAAGATAATCTATTACAGTCTTCTGGTTAAAAAATCAAAAGCTTATCATCACTTACCATTTCCTAGCATTTTTTCTTACTAGTGGTGCTCTCGTGTGGGAAAATCCCTGCACTAATTGGAGGCAGAACCCAGGTGACTTAGGGAATTCCCTAGAATAACAGCTGATA
>JAQIXP010005660.1:0-10238 GCA_034700285.1 Proteroiulus fuscus
TTGAAATTTTCCTGGGCGAAATATGGAGACTGGGCTAAAACTCGGGATGGGCGTTATTTAGAAGATTTACGGTATGCCAAAAATGCAATTAGAAAGTGATGCTGATATACGATCGAGCTTATAAATTCAGAACTGGTATAATTAAGCTAATTCTATAATGTTTTGCATAATGAATATCCTATCTTAAACTGCACCCTATTACAAAATGTGTTTATATAATAAAGAATATTTTATTTTATTTTCGAGACCTCGTGCATTTGCATATATTTTGCAAATTGCAAGGTTATTTTCCTTGAGTGAAAATGCAAACACGTCTGTAAATGATTATATAGTTACAGCCCCTAAAAAAATGTCCAGAAACCAATAAAGGGTGGCCAAATTGAAGAAGCAAATATAGGAAGCGTTCAAATATTACAACATTTGGATGCAAAATGATGCAAACCCTCTCCCTCATCCCCAAAATTTCAAAAGTGAGTGTAAATGCACGCGAGCCAAAAATAAATGTAAAATCCTCCAAAATACATCTGAGAATTTCATACATTTTTCAAAAGATTTACATGTTTGCTGCTATAGTTGCTTGTCGAATTGTATGTATTAATAAAACATCAAGTAAATTTAAATACTGCTAGTTACAACAAATTTATTAAAGTTTACAACAAACTTTTTATCTTTATATAGTAGCCTACGCACTAACAGTTGTAAGTTTATGGCATTGCCAATTAATGTGCTTTCAATTGTTATAAAAGGGCAGTCACTTTGTAACAAATTAATTTCAGGAAAAACAGCGCGAAAAATTATAATATCCATGGAAATTGCAATTGCATTTGAGTGTACCTAACGCATATTTTGTAAACGTTGTGTTTTCTTCAATATGGAAGCTTAATTTGCTGCAATAATTTAAAAATTACTCATTACAAAGCGAAACTTTCCCTTTAATTATGTCAATATTAACTTATTAAATAAGTCCTTCCTAATAATAAAAGTTTTAAAGTTCCAGAATTTTATATGCATCAATGACAATATACCTGAGATGTCATTCCCTCATCATGTCCCATATAAATTAAGCAACTTCTCGTCCTTAAAATAAAAATCTAGTCATTAAATTATTAAAAAAGAATGGCTAGAATTAACTAATCATCTCTAAATAGGTTCATCCCAATAAGGTTTAAGCGCTGTACAGCTAATGTTTCATGCACTTAAAAAAATTGTAGTACATTGTCCCTAAGCAAGTGAGTCATTCCCTCACCAAACTAATTTTGCTACCAGATGGGGCAGGTTTACAGAGCCTCAGCTTCCTAACGGCTGTAATATCCCAGAATGCAATGCCATAAGCAGTTATCACTATCATTTTGATGCCACTTGGTATTTATTTCCATAATTACCACATGGACACTGCATGCTTTAAATTGAAAAGTGTTTTAATGTACCTTATGTTCCTTCTTAAACTTCAACTGCCTGCATAATTTTATTAAAATTAATATTATGCTTGTTTTGAACAACATACTAAAGGTACATAATGCTAGCAATTTCAAATTTCAATGAGATGTGTTTTCAATGGATTGGAAGCCATATATTATGTACTTTCATCATTCCCTCACAAGCATTCCCTCACTTTGATGCTTAATTGAAACAAATGCGTTAATTAATATATTATTATCCATCTCTGCTCATATTTTTCTGATGTTCCAAATCAGAATGGCAATTAAAATAAATAAATAAAAAGTAAATGAGTTTTCAACTTCATTTCTCAAATTGTCCCCTTTTGGAGAATGACCTGTATATGCTATTGAAGAAATTTAATTCATAACTCCGTATAAAGTAGGCCTATATTAGCAGACCTAAATAATATAAAAGCTAGTCCGAGATTGCTGCATAGGACATAAAATTAAAAAAAACTGACCAATCTTGAAGAGCACAATTAAAAAGTAACATAAAAGACACGAAGAAACCAGACATGTAATTTCAAAGCACGGTTATCTGCATCATATATCTTTAATCAGTGCTGCAGCTTGTCTGTGTTCACTCTGTTAACATCTTTTCGATGAAAGTGATAAAATCTTTGATATTTTTATCTATACAGTGCACACACGCACGAATTTCGTTAACATGTACTACTGCTTCTCAAGTATGAAAACATGATCAAATGTGTATGCTCTTATTGGTACCAAGTCCTTATTAATTAAGCATATCATAAAAGTTCTTTTGAAAAGGCATTATTTCACCACGCCCATGCAAGCAGTTTTTGTTATTAAATTAAGGCCTGAGTAATGACCATGCAGTCGTCATTAGAGAGGCACTGCATACAATTTACAAGGTTAAAAAAGAGGCCAGTTTAAGTGGCTACTTGGATGGATTATATATATATACAGGTTAAGCCACAATTGATAATAGTGATGCATATTAAACGAAGATCATTGTGATCAACAAGCCAGTAAATGAAATTTACCTTAAATCCATATACGAGGCATTGAAAATCAGTAATAATATTTTGTAAGTATTATTAATAGGGTGGATAAAATAAAAACCCAACAAAATGTATGTGCCATTGACATGACTATATATTGTATACATGCAGTAAAGTTTATATTTTTAATATCTGCAAGGAAATAAAGATTGTTAGACGAAAACATTCAAATCATGGTGAACAAAATATTTGGCCAGACAGGATTCATTTCCAAGGCTCTGGCGATCAATTTTTGGTTATCTATAGGTAACATACGTGCCGAGGATTATTCTGGATGGTAACTCATTATGCATACCATTTTGCTAATTCTGTTAGTTACTATCCAGTGAATTCAGAAAAAAATCCAGCTATTATTTGATAAAGTGCATGCATGGTATAAGCTTTCCTATCCCATTTAAAGGCGACATGAAAAGCAAATTTAGGACTCTTTTAGCACAGCCAACTATAAGATTTTTTTTTATTTTATGCATAGTATAATTGATTTAATATTTTATTTATAAAGTAAAAAAATCTTAGTAGGCTGTTCTTTCAATTGAGCATTTTGTAAACCATCATGGACTTGTTGATAAGAGTATTCATGCGACATCACACTGAAATGCTGTTTTTTTCATTAGAAGGATGAACCATAAAGTACTTGAAAATATAATAATAATCGTCCTGCACCATGCACGGGTGCACGGATGTTTAGGTCAGGTAACGTTACAGGTCTTTCAAGGATCTTGTACTTGAAAATATGAACTGTCAGCTATCACATCACCTTTAACAATAAACCTTGTAGCTTAGCAATAAATTATCCAGATTTTCAATTAATTATGATAGTAACAGCATATTTTTCTTATATTTCCTCAAGTTTCCTTATTTAAATTAAGTTTTCAAGTCGTCATTTATAACCCAGAGCAATTGAAAACCCTTCATTTCACATTCTTTAACTTAAATCAATTATTTAAAAAAAAATCCTGATTTAACTAAAGCCTAATCCGTGTATGAAGTCATTAGCTGGTTATCGAAAAATCACGGTGTAAAATTCCCGAGACACCATGTATATACTTATAGACAACTAATTCTTATTTTTGACACGTCAATAATAAGCAACTGTTATACTGATATTTTTCCAATTAAGAGTGCCAATATTCGCTATAGCATTTGTCAGTAAATAACAGTATATATGTGAGGTGGTATGCGCTCAACGTAAAGAAAATATTTCAGTGGATATAAACAAGCTGATCGAGTGTCAAATGCTATATATTGTTATTCCTGCCATTTTCGTTATAATTACTTTGTGTCAGATAGGATATAGCCTCACTAGAGAATAATTCTCCTATATTAGAAATTATATAAATCCACACTGAAGAAACAACGCCAAATTTGTGGAAGTCTGTTCTGTTAGGAAATGTCTTGATTTTTATGAATGAAAACTGAAATGGCATTTAATCAGTCTCCTTAATTGATAAGTTTTATGTTTGCATTAATGCACATTTCTTAAGCAATTAATAATAATCAAAAGTTACCAATATCAATATTATTGATTTCTCCTTTATAGTTTTGAACAACATAATTGTTCAAAATTATAAATTATCATTCACAGAAAAACAACTCCCATTCATATAGACTAAAACAATTTTAAACAAAAATAACCACGCAGTTTAAAATTTAAAGTTTTTTAAAATTTCCTAATGTGCTATAATGAAAAATTAAAGATATTTTTGATTGTGTTTAATTTTGCTTGACAAAGAAATACATTCATCTCAAAATGCTGTGGCAATCTTTTTACATAAATATATTTTTTTTTCATACAGAAACACTTTTAATAAAATTCATACTTTCCCTATACCGAGAATACAAATACTCCAGATAGCCGCATTAGTAAATTAACATTTAAAGTGTATTTTTTATACATAGGTCTGCATTTTTATAAAGAAATCAAAATACATATTCCCAAGGATTGCAAGCTGAGCAATAATATTACACTTGCTTTTGCTATACTAAACAGACATGTCCGTAAATGGTATTGAATTTGTATAAGATATATATACTACATCAGATAAATTGCAATAATATTTCAATAATAAAGTATCACAAAATTCTAAACAAAAAGAAATCAGGTTTTCAACATAGAGTTTCTAAGGGAAAGTATTTAAGAGGATCAAGTAAGATTATCTGCTCTTTTCAACACAATCCACAAACTGCACATTGCAAGTGTAAATTGTCCCATCTTCTACCACCTTTATACTTATACCTATGAAATGCTGAACACATGCAAGATCAAACTTTTATAGGCTTAAAAGTCACGTTGCAAAAACTTGCATTGCATTTATACATGTGACCAACTTTCGTTTGAACCGGAAAAATCGGAAAGTCAATTCCCTGACCACAATTTCAATTATAGATAAGCCAATACTTGTGAACGAAAAGTATAAGCTTAAAAAAACCAATACATGTATGTAATACAAAGTGCCTTGAAAGTCTTTTTGCACATGGGAAAGGATTATATAATAACGATGACGATGATGAAGGGAGTACATTTCAGTATATATGCACTATATACTGCATGATCCTATTTTTTATTTCCATAAAAATACGCTATAGCTATAGTCCCCTTTTACCAAGAATAACTATGCATTAAAATAAATGAAAAGTTCTGCTCTAAAATATATATTTATATAGAAATATGCAGGTAAATAGGTTTACAAGTTGTAGACACAAATCACATTACAAGAATTATAATGAATCATATTCTTCTCACGTAGGCCTATACACATTCATACATGCATTCAAATATTAATAATCATAATATCATTTGCCTTAAATACTTCCCTTAACATTAAATACACGTGTTTATAACCTTGAGGCCATTAATTCAGTAATCTTATTAGTCTAAAAGCACTTTAAAAGTCTAAGATTTTGACAGCATTTAATGGAATTCTTGAAAAATGCAAAAAAAAATCCACCATTGATATTAAATTATAAAAGTCCACATTCAAATAAATATTCGCTGGAATAATGATTTTAACTGCCTGTAAAGGATTTTATTGCATTCATGCATGATGAATGTATATAATTTGTTGCAAATGACTGACTATGGAATAAAAGATCACTGTAATAAATAACACAAAGATGCTATTGGAAACATCGTTCAAAGATATAGTAACACATAACTGACATTTCGATCCATGCATGCATGGTTTTAAGAATAGGCTGTAGCACCCTTGTGGCTAAATATGCCTTCTATTGTTTTTTGCTTGATTTTCCTGCATTGGAATTAGTTGAGTATATATAGAAAAGTTTACACACCACTATACGACACATCTGAATTTGCTGTCAGGGACTGTTTGCTTGAGTTGCAACGTGCACACAAAAGTCTTGCATGAGTGCTTTTCAACTACAATTCCAAGGTGATTTTTCAGATTTATTGTGTAAGAATAAGATTCATGCAGCTACCATCACAGCCTCTTTTTCAAGTTTAAATAAATATATTCCTCTTTTAATGGCACGAGAGACCAAAAGTGTCATATATATAGCATGCCTGGTTTAGTCTAGGACCACGATTTCAATCATTGGTACTGCTTCATGTATGTATATATATATATTATATACAATATATAATGCATATATAGCCACAAGCTAATTGCAGTTCATACATAAAATCATGCATAAAATAACATTCTGTAAAATACTGCGCTAAAATATCTTCCTCTAAATTGCATCTGCTAACAATGCACTTCCTCTAATACACTTAATTGCATGTACAAACTGAAGATTTCCGCAAGTATATGCAATTTTTATGGTACCATATAGAGTCATCGTTCTCATTAAACACATACACTTTCACAACTGTTCAATTTGATGAGCTATAATGAGCATATATGCTTAAGATTAACCATCGATGAATATCCTCAACGGTTAACAATTCATTGATAGAGATACAATATGCATGCATATATGAAGTAGTATGGGCCTATACATATGTATATATATATATGTGTGGGTGTGTGTGTGTGTGTGTGTGTTGTGTATATAAGACCCTTGTGCAAAATAAATACCAGAATCCAACGTATATATAATGGAATATTTATGCAAACTATATATAGGCCAATGCTCCCTCATCAAAGAATTAAGCTCGATCCATATATTAAATCTATATTCCTGCTCCTACTATGTGAGGGTATTTTATTTTACAATTCAATTCAATTCAACTCACTGGTCAGTATACCCTACGATTAGCATACTAAGATGCTCATGCAGTTGGTATGGGGGTTATCACACTGCAGGAAGAGACTCCCACACGTCTAGTAGTGACGTGAATACCTTGAATTCCTAATAATTTTAAACTATTTTTAGGAAGATCATTTTTCATTGTCTTATTGAACGTAAGAAAAAGGACCGATAATAAGCATCCGCTCTAGCACGACTTTTCTTCAGAGATCACTCAAGTGATCATGCCTAGATAAACCTTTATAGTTACAGAATTTGGCTTTCAGTTATCTGAAACCATGCAAATTTAATTTATATGGCAAATTAAACCTTTGAGAAAATCATCCCTTTGAGACCGCGGTATTAAAGCTATTAAAATATATATATATATATATATATATAAGCGTTATAAATGGGGAAAATTTCTGAGCGTGTAAAGATATATCTCAAAGTATAAGTTCCATTTTGTCAGCACTCATCAGTGTACATTCATAGTCACAAATCCAATATTATATAGCTATAGATATGATGAAGAATTTCATGCATTCAAAATTGTAATGCATCATACGTCATACGAATATTCACATGAAATTGATTGCCAAAGAATTTTCGAAGATAGACATTCTAACATAGTCCATAAGAAGTCTAGACATGCATGTTTAGCATTGAATGAATTATAATCATTTTAAATGTATAGAAATAATTGAACTTATATAATATAAGCACTGTCTGAGTGGTGCAGTAAATATTCAGCATATAATATTGAGTGTAAAAAAGTGTCTGAGTGGGTATACAAATGAACTCAAATTTTCTCACTACAAAACCAGCTTTTCATTGGGAAATTCTATCTTCCTTTAAGTGAAAGCAGGCTATATAGATGGCATAACATACCAATTTTAATACTCCATTGCAACCTCATACAGGATGGATTAAAAGTGCAGCAGAAAATGCAATGCAGATGTCATTTTTCTTCAGCATGAGGATATTACAACAAATACATTTAAAAACATGCAGGCCTTCACATTTATTTAAAACTTACTAATTTGCAAGCTCCAAGCTTACAAAAGGGGGTGGGGGCTGATAGGTCCATAGCCCCCCCCCCCCAACCTTTGCCCTGATTTTACAGTACATGATCTTCTTGTTTGGCCTACATGCAGCTGTCCCCCCCCCCCTCCAAAGCACAGGCTAGTCCTATGTGCTCTTGTAATTATCTAATTAGAATGTTTGTTATACTGTCTAATATTCAAAATATTGTACCACAAACTTTTGTGCCCAATGTATATACTATGAATATTATTAATATTAACCTTAATGTTGGAAGCCACGTTTACAGAAGTGCGGCTATTCATTAAATACACAAGTTCAGCCAATATTTGGACGTTGCAAGGTTACGACACGTTCGACAACTAAAAGTCTACACGTCAGTAATTATTGTGCCTCAGCACATTCACATGATGGAGAATATACAAGACACAAACATCTATTGGTTTTTGTCACACACCCCTTGACCAATACCAAGGATTAATCGCTTTGTACACCTCAAGAATACTAAATAATTTAGGACATATATATTTACACATAGGGTATTTTTACACTTTTCTACTTGAACAAAGCAGTGTGAACCGTTAAAAAGATATATTTGACCAGGGATTTCCAAACTATTTTTGAAGCAATTATAGAACAACGTTTTCCACCCTTTATCTATTTGACCATATCCTTGGACACATTTCTAAATGAGGGTTTCTAAGGGAATAAAACTGTTTTGAGTTGCAAGTTCATGGCAGCTGAGTAACATGTTTATGAATCACGTATACAGATAGACACTCAAGAGATGTACTAAAATAGTAATGTTTTATGTAGAAAATATAGGAATAAATAGATAGCACTGATTATATATATTCCTGGAGGCAATTATTGTCAAGCACAATTGAAACAATCTGTAGTTGATGCCATAAATTGCAGTAGAAAGAGTAAAATGCTATCAGGGGATTTATAATTACCCGCATGGGCATGGGAAAATTTGGTAACAAAATGATACCAATCATGTATTTCGATGAACAATACTATCCCCTTAAAACATATTTTAACTGCTTGCTTTCAATTTTGAAAATAAACTCTGTTAAAAAGGCAATTTATAGTCGAAATATTGTGCACCTGAGCAGACATGCCTTTATAATTAAATTATACATGTATACATGAATAAATTTATTTAAATAAACTTATTAGAAAAAAAAAACGAAACATTTTATAATTCAATAAAATGTTTAAAAGAGGATATAGAAATGCCTATCTTTTTGCGATAATATTTGTAACAGACTTTCACTTCCCTTATAAAGAACTGCGTATGTCAAATCTGTGAAAATGATGCTCAAGTAATATTTTGATTGAAATATGAATTATTGAATTATCATTCTATGTAGGCAGGTCTATATTTCCCATGAATGAATTATTGATCAATCGAAAGAAAAAAGAGCACATAGCTAAAATGAAAAAAAAAAAAACTTAAGAAAATAGCCGACCAAATCCATCTCAAGCCAGCATGACATATCTTTCAAATTTTCTTTGTCATAAATTCAATGACAATTCCGCCCAACACATGAATGTTATCTTCTGTAGCATTCAAAGTGCATCACTCATGCCTAAAAATGCTTAACAGTAGGTCTATGCAGTATTTTTTTAACTTTTTTTCAGATAAAGAATTTATGCAGGGAAAATATATACATATAGTCTATATAAGAATGGACATGCGCACATGGAATATCAATGTCACACACTTTCATTTCTGAATTTGTGGTTGAATAGTTTTATCATTCTTTCCAGTTTCCAGCTTTTAAAGTGCATTGCTATTCTCCAGACAAAAACTACCTTGGACAGTACATAATATAAGTGAATCACGCAATATACCAGAGTGTATACGAATGACTATTTCATATAACAGGTTGGCTGCTCCTAAAATACTATATAAATAGGTACACTATAAATAGCTTCCAGTACGCATGATTTCATCAAATATTGTCTTCAGCATTTCAGTATGAATATGGCTTTTGGCTATGTACATGTATATAACAATCTAATATTATTGACTATAGGCATTGGCAAACACAGATTGTGAATACAATATTGGCACCACTTTATAAATTTAAGGCAGATTCAGGGAACCATGTTAAACTTTTAACTCAAACAACAATCAATTGCCCACAGCCAGATTGTATCGAAAATCAATAAGACTCACAAGCACCCTTGGATGACATCGAAATGAACTGGCTTAGACAGTGGACTTAATTTTGCATAAAGGGGTTGTCCATATATACATATATGAAACACCCAAGGGTGAGGGAGTAATTAATTCGGTTAAGATGAGGATGCTACAAGAGAAGGAAGGGTGCACATGATTTAAAACTTTTTATATCACTCATGTATATTGTTTCTACATTTTTGGATACATGAGTTAAGTGGAATAATTTACCCTTAAGGGGGCTGTCCACACTTTTAAAAAATGCATGCTTCTATGGGAATCTCCATGTTAACTAACAGTACATATTAATCGATAATGGCTGAACATAAATTGACGGGGTTTGATTTT
>JAQIXP010005661.1:0-10237 GCA_034700285.1 Proteroiulus fuscus
ATTCCTGAATTTTCATTGGCCCAAATCAGTCACATGATCATATTAACCCAGGGTTAAGACTTAACTGTTGTTGGTGCTACTGGCCCTAATTGCAATAAAGCATGCAGTAGCGGATCCAAGATTTATTTATGGGGTTGGGTCCACCATATAATTTTTTTTTATGGTATTAAAAAATAATCAGTCCAGCATTCAAAGCCTTACACTGAAATCCTTTTTGCGATGGGAGGGGATGGGGGATGGAGACCTAAAATATTTGTCAAAATTGGGACCACAGGCAAAAATTTGAAGGTTTTTGTACGTAATTGCAAAAATTGTCAAAATATGGCACCGCAGGCGACTTTTTTTGCTCAAAAACACTCAAAAATGGGCTAACAATTACCAAAAGTGCCTATTTTGTCATGTTATCTAGCATGAAAACTTTCACTTTTTGTCTGCCAAGGAAGGGGGGGACCCCCTGGACCCCCCTAATTCTACCTATGAAAAGTATTATTTTTATCTCATGAAGTTTTATGCTTTGGATTGATATAAATCATGCCACCCCGACTTTTTTCAATGCCACCCTAACCACCATGGTCTGGCTACCGGGCTGGCATCCATCCACAATGATTCTGGAGTGATGCTTTAATGTCTGTCACAAATTGATGGCTTGTTAATGCTTAATGTAAGACTCTTACATCTGAAAACAAGCAAGAAATGTATGTGTACATTTTTAAGGTTTTGTATTTCTTTTACACTTTTTACTTCTAATGAGTGTAACTTGTAGAATCTCTAATATATTAAGCAGGCAGCAAACTTTCTTAATGTACAATTTGCATGTGTGTCATGAACTGTAGCCATAGTGATTATTCCTGAATCTTAATGTGTAACTACTTAGATGGTCATCTATTGGTGTGGTTAGAATCTACAGTAATGTAAACTATAATTTCCTTATTTTAATGTCTGGTAAACTTAATTAATTGAATGAAAATTGTGTACAAACAAGAAAAAGAATGTGTTTAGTTGTTACACTTGGAATTGTCAAGTATTTAACTATGTATGACATTGATGTTAATGAGCTATATGACCGTGTGATTAAAATTGTGAATTCTAGCACTCACAATTTGGGCTCATCATGGAGATTGTTTTAATGTTTAAATTATGCTATTGGTAGAACTTAAATAAAAATAAAGCTATATCCAAATGAAATGCAAATGTAAAAGAATATAAAAGAGAATTATGTAGTGAAATATGCAGATCATTTGGGATATTTTTTATGTTTAAAAATAAGAATGCAATAAATAAGAGGAAAAAAATTAGGGGAAATTGTCAAGTTCGTTACTTGTATTTTAATGAAAATCCAGGTCTCGAGAAATTTTTAAAATGAAAACTAACGAATTGTACTATTCACCACTTAAAATTTTTTAATAATGACAGGTTGTGGCTTATTCGCTACTGCTCATTTCTGCAACTTTAACAATTATTAGTTATTAGCGTATTCATCACTTCTGAATTAAGCCATCGATATGCATATTATCCAATTAGTGAACAAATGTCAAGCAATGAAACGAAGAACATTAAATATTTTTGGAAATTTAACTAAAGAGTTGTCATCTTTTCTAATTCTTATAATAGCAAATGCTGTTGCTATTATACCACCATGGTAACCACATAGTTTAATATCGACTTGTAAAAGTTGATATTTTTACTCAGCAGATACACTATTTATTAGTGCAAATTTAGGCATACAATGTATCCTGTTATTGAACAAGTAGAACAGCAATGAATTCTTTGTAACGAAGGACATGATCCTTATTTGTAAATTTAACAAAAGTTTTGTTCTCATTTTGCAAAGCGCACCATTACAAATGTTATTTACTGTTTTGCCACCATGGTAACCACATGGCTTATAATGGATTTTGAAAACTCATGTTTAATCCAGTATAGATACAGAATTTAGAAGTGCAAGTTTGGTCATTTGATTTTCCATCAAGCTTTCACAAAAATGGCAACTGGCATTAATTGCTTAAGATCTTTCTATTATTATCTTTATCTTTGTGGTATCAATGTTTTCCCAAAGTAGGAGGAACCTGGTATGCTTGCAAAAATTATTTATGTAATTTCAAAGGTATTATTTAATTTGCTAATCCCTATGATTATTGTAAATTTATATAGCGGGCTTAAATATATTTACATTTATGAATAAGCTTATGGAAGATAAATAGGAACTGATTGAACGAGGAATTCCTCTCCTTTTGCTAGTTAACATGATTTGCTTTTATGTTTCATATTTGCAAATAAATACAAACAAATAGTCTCTTCAAATTCTTTACTCATAATTCAAATTAATGGATTGGCCAGTTTATGTTGAATATTCTTTGCAGTCTTTTGCAAAATGTTATTGGAAATTGTATTTTTTTAACTCTTGCTCCAAAAGTTTGCATCTATTTCATTATGGCATATTTATGTTATGCAAGTAGAGAGTTATCTGAAACTCTTCTTATTCTTGTTTCTGTACTAATTCCTTTATATTATACAATTATGGTGAGTACTTTTGCAAATGCCTACTATGCAATCTTACATTCATGTTTATCTAATGAATGCTTGCACTGATTTGAAAATCAAAATAGTAGTCTCTGCCACGGCATCCCCAATTCCGTTAAATTTTTGCAGAACTTTTAGGAAATACAGGGAAATAATCAAAATCATTACTTTAATAAATGCAAGTTTTTCACAAGTACTAATCGTATCTAGTATTTTTTTGCTATTTTCAAATGCTTTCATTGTATTTTCCTTTCAAATGGTAACCAATGAAAGTGATTTCGTTACGAAAGTAAAATTAGCTTTTGCAATTATTGTGCCATTTGGTGGTTGTATTGAAACCCTTCTGTGTTTCATTTTGGCTCTGATTTCCACAGCAAAAGTGACTACAATGGTAAGCTTATATTTTATGTAATGACATTATAAACGAATGGTTATTTTCCTAAGATTTATTGTAATTGTAGTCAAAGAAGCTTCTCTTTTCGCTTTGCAAACCAATGGCTTTTGATGCCAGGAACAAGTCACTATCACGTAAGTATATACTTGTATGTTTATATTATCAAGAGTTAACCAGGGTTTGATTTCCCAATTATATTGCTAGTAAGTTATTTCACATTAGTTTATATTAATCTTTCATAGCAAAGAATAAATCAAATGATTTTTGTGTCAATATCTGCCCACATTGACAAGGGATTGATGCTTGGATGTTTAACTGAAATTGATGGTTCCTTTTTGCTGGATGTAAGACGTATGCCTGAAATTGCACCAATCAAATTATTATTCATATTTGATATTTAATATCGGTGTACCTTTTCTAGTTTCTACTTATCCTTTGGGATGTAGTTACGTTATACAAGTGCAAAGCCGGTGGATATGTTGGAATAAATTAGAAATTTAATCATGATTGTAATAGAACTGCTATGTTCTACCTACCTTTAATTATTTGATAGCTTGTTTGCATATTATTAGTTCTATTTTGTGTGAAATTTGTCAACTAGCTCTTTGTGTTGTCAGTAAAAGTCTATAGAAGGGTCTTGATATGTTGAAATTTGTTTTTGGCATTTGATGTTGTAACATATTTGCAATGCCTAAGATGCCTAAATACTGTAAGTTTCCATTATGCAATGAACAGTTTGAATAATTTAAATGCTGAGTTAAGAAAATGGGGAATTGGGGAAATGTGTTAATATGCAAGTTTGGCCAATAAGGAGCAAGTAGTTTTCATGTAGAGAATGCATCAAAAACAATCATGCATACAATTCCAAATGTTCTGCATGTTATTTGCATTTTTTAAATGACAGAAAAAAATGTATGTACCTTCTGAAGGCTAAACTGGTTAATGAAAGAAAAACCTACATTATTTGTGCAGCTTTTGTGTTGAAAACAAAAGACAGTCAGTCAGTCAGTCAGTCAAGTTAGTCTATGGCCAGTCCGACCTGTTTTCTACTCCCTGCAATTTTTAAGCCAGCCGGATGCTGAAAAATGAAGTTGTTTTTATTTTATTTATAGGATAATTAGTTTTGTTGCGGAAAGTCAGTAAAAATCTCTAAATATTCTAGAATTTTAGAAAAAGTTTTTTAAACTTGCAATTAGTTGAGATTGTGGGCCACTTGGGGCTTAAAAATGCAGGAATTGGGCATAAGGGTTAAGGCAAATTTAAATTAGGATTTATCATACCCCCTCGTGCTAGGCCATCACTGGGACCTGACACTGAAAATCACAGAAAGCAGATGTATAGAAAAACTGCAAACTTTTAGAACAAATCACATAAAAAGATGGAAAAGAGAAAAAAATAATGTGGAATGCATTTAAAATAAAAAAGAATGAAATCAAATTTGTTTAAGATGATTCAGCATTGCTTTTTTTGATCAGGTTAAAGGGCTGATAAATGGCAGTGAACTAATGGCAGCCCCATTGAAATACTCATACTAGATAAATTGGAAAAATAGGCACTTTTGGTGATTTTTATCTCAATTTCTGAGTGTTTTTGAGCAAAAAAGCTGCCTGCGGCGCCATTTTGTTTACATTTTTGCAATTATGTACAAAAAAACTTCAATTTTTTATCTGCGGTTCAAATATTCACAATTTTTTTTGAACCGGGCACCCCTCCCCACTTTCCCACAAAATGGATTTCTGTTTGGGGCCCTAAGAGAGAGGTTGCCCCTGGCCCCCAATAGTTATGATACGCCACTGGACAACCTGTTTATTGGTGAGCTATACTTTGTGCACTGTTAAAAATGATATTTATTGGGCCTATAAAGGGAATGGTATCCTGTTATTGATTAAAATATAACTATATAAACGATTAAATTAACAGAACAATGAATGATCCAGTTTAAAATTGCAACAGAGGAGTTTACGTTTACCTTCTTGCATTGAAAATGAAAGATGGTGTGTCTCTATATAGATTGCCATCACATCCTGGTAACCATTTCAATGACTATAGATTATCTCAAACCAATACCTCTCTGAATAGGTACAGCATTTGGAAGAGAAAAGTTGTTAAATGAAGTTGTTCGAGAAAAGAGCTATAATAATGGCAAATGGCATTAATTGTTTAAAGCCTTTTTATTATTGTATATATCTTTGTGGTGTAGACGTCTTTCCAAAAGATGAGGAACCAGGGATGCCTGCAAAAATTATTTCTTTTGTTTCAAATCTATTTTACAAAATAGCAATTATTTTATTCATGATGGTGATTGCTTGGGCATTAGTTATTTTAGACTCCATGAAATATAGGGATGGCTTCTCATATGATTTAGTACTAAGAGGATTTCCTATTCTTGTGCTGGCATACTCATGTTTCTTTTTTGTGGTTTACTGGCAAGCATTGAAGCATAAGGAATCGCTAAAAATTCTTTATTCTTACCTAAAAACAATTGTCCTTCCTGATAATCTAAATAATTCATTAAATTCTGCTTCTAAATTATTATGGGTGCCCATAGTGTTTACTTTATTGTTTCAAATTAGCATTATGCTTGCTGTATCTTATTATATTTTAATTATTCGCAATTTCAATTATTCATTGATTAAAGTTTTTGCTGTATTAATCCCTTTATATTTTGCATGTATGGTTTCTCATTTTCCTTGCATTTACAATGCTCTTATGCATTTACATAATGTCTTTCTGATTGAAATTTACACTGATCTTGAAAAGAAAAGAGCTATCTATAGCTCAGCATTGAAAGTTCATGTTAATTTTAATAGAACACTGAGGAAATTCTCTGATTTAAGTCAAATAATGAAATCAATGAATTCAACTTTCTCACATGTAATAATTTTAATGAGTATTTTCTTATTATATGCAACTTCCTTCATCTTTTTTGCTTCTAATTTGGTAATCATGCAGGGAGATAATGGCCTAGTTGGGATAAGCACGTTCCTAGCAGCAATGGTTATACCATTTCTAGGCGTTTTTGAGAACCTATTGTTTTTTATTCTGACACTTATTTCTGCAGCAAAGTTATCAAACGCAGTAAGTTTGCATTTTCTGTTATGATTTCAAATGTTATTTAATGACATTCTAAATATTCTTCTTTATAAATGTTCTACTATAGTCCAAAAAAGTACTGTTCACACTTTGTAAACCAATGGCCACTGATTTTAAAAAGAGACATCTATCACCTAATTATTTACTGGTGAGTTGGCATAAAGTTCTAAGCATTTTGCATTTGTGTTAAATTTAAATGGTAAAGTCTGTATCTGATGAATTGTAGCAAAAGTAAATTTACATTTCTAATTGTTGTCTTTTTCGTTTCATAGCAAAGAGTAAATCAATTGATTTTTGTCTCAATATCTACCCACATTGATTCTGGATTAATGCTCGGAAGTCTGTCTGAAATTGATGGCTTGCTATTGCTTGACGTAAGACATTTGCATTTGAAAACAAGCAAGCAAGTTTTATTTGCTATTTAATGATCGATGTTTATACCTTTTCTAGTTTCTACTTCTCTTGATTGATACAATCAACCTATTTAATAGTAAGGCTGTTGATTCTAGTGGATTACACTAAGAGCGTAATTAAATGGGATTTACTTGTAAAATTTCTAATAGATTAGCGAGATAGCAAATTGTTCAATGTAAAATATGTACAGGTCATGTATTGTAACCATAGTGATTATTTCTATTGTGGAACTATGTTGATGTGCTTAGACTAAGAAGTACTGCTTACTATTATCTACTTCTCTTAATGTGTCATAGTTAATGGACTTAAAAATGGCATAAGTTTAGCATAGCACTATTATCATTGTGTAAATCATTTAGAATTGTGAGTTATAGATAGCCCTTGAAAATAAGAAGTTTGTTCTAAGTAGATTACATAAAATAAAACAGACAGAAAGCTTGTCTAGTAAATAAATAACTTGTAAATTAATTTGATTAAGGTGGCTGCCCACACTTTTTAGAGCATGGCTCCTTTAGGGATTTCCATGTTAAATTTGTTTTGATAAAAATTAAAATTCCTCAATGATGGCATAAAATTACAATCATATATTGATTGATTGTAAGGAAGTCTCACATTATTGCAACTTATTTTTTAAATTTTCATGCAAAACAAAGCATTTCTTAGCATAAAAAATGACACCCATTAATTTGTTTGTGTCGGCATCCATCCACAATGATTCTGGTGTAATTTTAGGATGTCTGTCACAACTTAATGGCTTTATTGTTATTGCTTGATGTAAGACAGTTACAAATGAAAACAACCAAGAAATTTGGGTGTACATTTTAATGTTTTCTTTTTCTTTTTCACTTTCTACTTCTAATGTATGTAACTTGTAGAATTTCTAATATATTAAGCAGTTAGCAAACTTGCTTAATGTAGAGTCTGCATGTGTGAACATGAACTGTAGCCATAGTGATTATTCCTAATAATCATACATAGATCTATGATTAGATCTAATATCTACATAGATTGTCATCTATATTGATGTACTTAGAATATATTGTAATGTAAACAATAATCTCCTTAATTTTAATGTCTGTTCAACTTAATTAATTGAATGCAAATTGTGTACAAAAAATGTGTTTAGTTGTTACACTTGTAATTATCAATAATTATTATTGAACTGTGTATATCGCATTGATGTTAATTAGTTAAATGACTAATAAAATTGGGAATTCGAGCAACCACAATTTGGTCTTATCATAGAGACGTTTTTAATGCTTTAATTATGCTATTAGTAGAACTTAAATATAAATAATACATTTTAATTTGTTGTATTTCTTTTCCACTTTCTACTTCTAATGAGTGTAACTTACAAGTTAGTTGTAGAATTTCTAATATATTTAGCAGGTAACAAACTTGGATTATATACTATATCCAACAAAAATGTAGTGAAATCTGCAGATAATTTGGGGTGTTTGGGATGTATGGATGTGCCATAAAATTCACAATGTTGATTCTATAACTGCATAATTTTTTTTAATAAATTCTTCATGATGCTGTAAACATGAAAAATAATTGTCATCGAGCTAGTTGCTCGATAATAAGTAATAGTTGCTTATAATAAGAAATATTAAATCATAAACAGGTCAGCTTGATTATTTTTGTGTTCTGTGAGCCCTACTTTGACCTCACTTTGCAGAGAAACAAAAAAGCTAGACATTTCATTTTTGTAAAGTTCATGAAAGAATGATGGGGGGAGGGGGGCTGATCAAAAAAATGCTCCTAAATTTTTGGCCATAGGTGAAAATTAGGTTATTTTGCATCATTGTAAAAATTGACTGAAAATGGCGCCGCAGGCGATTTTTTTTTTCAATCAAAAATACTCAAAAATGGGCTAAAAATCACTAAAAGTGCCTAAATTACTATTTTTTTTTGGTATGAGTTCAACAATTTCAATGATTTTCTACACGAACTTTTAGGGGGGGTTGAGAGTGCTCTAACGTTTTTGCCCCAAAACACACAAAAATTTGCTAAAATTCACCAAAAGTTTTTATTTTGCCAGTTTATCTATATTATGAATCGGAATATAAGCTGATTTCTAAGTAATCTCAGGGTGATAACACTACCTGGAAATCAGAGAAATATCAGGGAATTTTATCAGTTTTCAGGGAAATCGTGAGAATTTTAAATGGGTTGGTTGGACATTTTCTCTTGAGTGCATTAAAATAAAATGGCTAAAACGAGGCAGACACTAGTATTATGAGATCTCAAGGCTAAGGAAGCACACTTCTTTAAAGAGTTTGACCTGAAAAAGGCACAAATTGCAAATGCAATTTTGTGCATTTCAAAAATCTTTAAACTGATTTAATGATTCTAGCAATAAAGTTGTTATAAATGTAGACTGTTAGCTAATTCCATTCTGTAACAGTCTTGTACATCAAAACAGTAGTCAGAAAAATTGAAGGTAATGTAACCTGGAATTTAGGGAAATTGAACATTTTTAAAACTGTGGTCACCTTGGTGAATTACAGGAGATTAATATTGTTTTCACAGGTAGCAGTGTAACTTAGCAGTTTACTCTTTACCTGAAATCGTGTGCATGTGTTCAGGCAATTTGAATATGCCACCAAGTTTTAGGCTGGTTTTGGCGCCCTCTGAGCGCCCTGAGCAGGGCAAGTGCCCTGGTCGCCCTGCCCTTTCGCCAGCACTGAGTATGGGGATCAAGGTTGCACACAAAACCACACAACTGTTACGGTCTAAAATTGCCTATTCTATACATGGATGGTCTTTAATTAAGCTATCTTACAAATGATTATTACTGTTATGGTATGATGAGTATATTTTAGCTTAGTATTTAAAATAATAATAAGAGAAGCACTCAGACCCAGCTTTGAGGTACAATTATTTAATAACTGATTTTTATAAGCGACGTTTCGATTTCCCCTAGCAAAATGTTTTATTAAAATTCTATAAAAAAACTTGCAATTATTTTATAGAGAAATGGGCCACTTTTCTACAGAAAATGTTATAGAATTTCTATTGAATATATTGTAAGCATATAGAAAAATATTCTATAATAATTTCTATTGAAAAACTATAGAAAGCATTCTATAGAATAGTGTCCAGATTGTCTATAAAATAATTGCAGGTATTTTTATAACAGAAATACGAAAATTAATTGCCATTCCATATAATGAGCACTTCAAAAAAAACTAACTTGCTATAAAAAATTAACAAACAGTAAAAAATTGCCTTTGAATTTTAACTTAGTTATGTGACAGACCAAATTTGGTCTGCCTAAATACGTAAAAACATGCATATATCCCCCCTTAAAATATTATTATTGATTCTAAACTTCCAATATTTATCTAAATATCTCTAGATTTGCAAAAAAAAATTCTATTTACAATATTACAAGGTTGCTATGCCACTGCTGATGTGCTGAATTTGCCTTTTTTATCTTCATAGGAGCCTATAAATGGCAAAATTTATTTCAAAAAAAATGTTTTCTTTTCACAATTCAATAGTAAGTATTAATTTTAAAACAATTATCAACATTTTTAAAATACTATATAACTACAAACTATAACTACAAACTATAACTACAAACTATATAAATACAATTTCCATGAGACTTACAATTATTATTGCCATAATATCCATAATATATCCCAATTCCTTGCATTGCGTGATTTTTGCATCCATTCGGCCTGATTTTCTTAGAATTTGGAAGTTTCCTAACCCCTCACTCTTTTGGACCTTAGTGGCTTGGCCCAACCTAATTAAATGGGTCAGGTCACTGATCTTCCCTTCTTAAAATATAATGAAGGCCAT
>JAQIXP010005662.1:0-10237 GCA_034700285.1 Proteroiulus fuscus
TTCCTGAAATTCTATTGGTCGAAAAAAGGTGCAAATTTTGCAGTCATTATACAAATTAAATGACTCCAATTTAGGGACTGATAACAGCCCAGTGTGTGTTATTAGCCTATAATAAATCATAATGGCTAATAAATCTCAAAGTAAATTATTACATAAAAAATTGAATTAATATTGGTCGAATTTACAAATTAATTCATAGTTGCATGCATTCCTCATAAAATACAAGCGTACCGGTATTCATAATCATAAAAGTATTAATTAATTTTAAGTTTCTTCCAAGTGCAGACTTGAATTTAGACTACTCGATTTTTGTCTGAGAGATAGCAATTATCAAAAATGGAGCAGTAGTGTATTATCATATAATACCGTAATCGAGAAAGACGAGTGGTTTTTTTTCAGAAATCTTGATAATATATGTTTCCTGAAGCTTTATATATATAAAATGAAATATGAATTTATAGCTTTTATATAACCAACAACGCATGACATTTCATAATGGCAGGTGTAATGATTTTGAAAGTTACATTTGCACTATTTTGTGTTATAAAAATTGCAATTTTGACAAATGGACAATTAATTGATTGTTTACCGGGCAAAGCAGTGGCCGATCCTGAAACTTGTACAAGCAAAGGGTAAGCACTGAGTGGTTCATTGATTATTTTAAATAATACATTGTCCAGAGATAGCAAAATAGAAATAAATATATTCTATAATATAAATATATTAAGTATAAGAGCTTTTTTTTTCGAAATTAATGTACACGAGCATATCAGTGTATTTTTTTAAACCTCGTTAAAATTATAATGAAAATGGAAATATTCAAGTATACCATACTTTTAATATTTTGTATAAAATATATTTTCTCCTCGATGTGAATACGAGCGTATATTTAAAAATATGTTTTGCAATTATATTTGATTAATGTCAAACTATTTCTCTAATAGAAAACTAATTTTAACTTTGTTTTTTGATCTATAGATAATATTAATTTGTGATCTGCCAATGTTTTTAAGATAGCACACGCTTTAAGATTAAATGTTGATTTTTAATTTTAGTTAAATAAATACCTACAAATTTATGTATAGATAATTCGATAGTCTAAAGATAGCATGCCATGTACGTGCTGCCAGCACTTATATATCGATGGCTTAGACTTATACGTTATAGTGCATGGCTTAAATCAAATATAATTATCACTTAATGATTTAAACCCAAAGATTTTCTGCAATTATTTGCAGTTTGAATTTCTCATTCATACTAATTAGTTTAAGGTATCTTAGGTATGAGTATTATTTAATTAAAGATGCATATGGAATCAAGATGTAGAAATGGGTGCTCCATGGTGCTCATTTCCAGATGATTATGGCTACACTTTAGTTGCTGGACCTGAGCCAACTGCTTTAGGGAATCTGTATCAATTGCAAAGAAAGGATACACCTTCATTATATGGAAATGATATTGTGAATGTTTATCTAAGTGTCGAATATTGGTCATCAACAACACTCAGATTGAAGGTGATTATAGTGTATTCAAAATTCAAAGTTCCTTACAATTTTACTAGAAATCTTTGAAGGATTTTTCCATAAATTATCCTTCAATGTGCGCAAATCGCAGTTTATTATTTTGCACACACCACAATTAATAGACACCATTTACGTTGCCATTAAGGTATTTTATTTTTGGGTAAATTCGAGGAGCACTTTAGTTAAACATTGAAACATTTTAAAACTATATATATATATCACAGCCATTTTCATGTGAAACATTTCAAGGAGGCAAACATGCTTTGATAGTCACAAAAACTCTAGGAATTAAGCATTGCAATTAATACATTGGAAAATTTAAGAATGGTTCATTGAACAGATGTTACTAGTGAGAAATATGCATTAAACAGATGTAAGGAGGGAGAAAGATGTATTGAGTAACGTTACTCAATAACTATTGGGCGGATTATTTCGAAACTTTCTGGGTATACAAGCATATTCAAAAGCTGTCAACATTCTCACATAAAAATGTACGATTTTTATTTTACATTAAAATAATAAATTTGGGTAAACGGTGACTATTAATGATACTTTCCCAAGTTAAGTAAACTTCAGTATAATTTATTGCATAATAAATATATTTTTATATCTTTCAGTTTTATGACCCAAATGTTGTTCGTTACGAAGTGCCACTTCCTATAACTGCACCTACATCACCAGCAGTTGATACTGATTATTCTGTTCAGTTCACCAATAGCCTCCAGTTTGGAATTTCAATATCTCGTAAATCGACTGGCGAAATTATGTGAATAATTGCATTGTTTTGAAAAGTTGCATTAATTAACTACTGATTAATATAATCGTGACAATAGCTCATAGATTAATTGAAGGAATTGTGGTTTTTATTTTTCAGTTTCAATACTGGTCTTCCAGGTTTTGTATACTCTGACCAATTCCTTCAAATCAGCACAACTTTGCCATCGTCAAATATTTATGGATTTGGTGAACTTAGGCACCAGCAATATGCCAATGATCTTAACTGGCGCAGTTGGACAATGTTTGCCCGTGACAATGCGCCAGAGGTCCTATAAATACATTTTTCGGAGAAGAAGTTATTCTGATCTAGAATAATTAATTGAAGAAAATTTAAAAATTTTAATGACATTTATTAACTACTGTATCTATTTTTTTCAGAATGACTACAATTTGTATGGTGTACAACCATTTTATATGAATTTGGAAAATGATGGCAATGCTAATGGTGTATTCCTATTGAACAGCAATGCACTTGGTAATATAGAATTCTTTCCTGCAAAACTTAATTTATTAAAACTTGCAAAATCTATATAATTCTGTTACAAAATAGATCAAAAAGCTCAAATATAGCTCAGATTTGTTAGGAATTCAATTTAGTAATGACGTTTAAGTCTCATCTGACGTGGAAGAATTCTCCTGATTGTGGGATTACCCCCCTAACATATGGCATTAGTTTGCTGAAAGTAGGGTACTGAGTAGAATAGAATAGAATAGAAAACTTTTAACTCCTATTTATTCATCATATGATATTTTCAGAAATTGCTTTTCAACCTGCTCCAGCATTAACCTACAGATCCATTGGAGGAATATTGGACTTTTATATTTTTCTTGGTCCAACTCCAGAAAATGTTGTGCAACAATATTCTAATGTGTGTAAATTTGAATTATTTTAACTAAATCTTTTAGATCTTTTAGATGGCTTTGTGTTTTAAACTTTTTTTTATCTTTCAGCTGGTTGGCCTTCCAACTCTTCCACCTTATTGGGGTTTGGGCTTTCAACTCAGTCGTTGGGGATATGCTTCAACAGAAGAATTGCAAACAATTATTCAGGGAATGAGAGATGCCGAATTGCCTTATGTAAGATAAATAAAATGTATTAAATTCAGTACCTGATAAACTGAATTTCATGCAAAACCAAGGCATTGATCAATTATTGCCACAATGTTATCTTCTTAATAGGACGTGCAGTACAGCGATATTGATTACATGGATTCATATCTGGATTTCACAAGATCGGAAGAAACTTATGCAGCTTTACCAGACGTCATTCAAGATTTGCACGATAATGGACAGAGATATATTTGCATTCTGGTACTGATTACAACTGACTTTACAAATTAAAACTGAAATTTATAGTATTTAAAAACTGAAACATACATTGCAATATTTTGGAATTTCAGGACGAAGCAATCGGAAATCAGGATTATTATGGATTGCAACAAGGCTTACAAGCTGACATATTTATTAAGTTTCCTAATGGAACTATCTTGGAAGGAAATGTATGCAAATTCCAAAACAAGAAAGAAAAAAAAAATACTAAAGTTTTCCAAATATCAACTCTTTAGCATTTTTTTAATTCTGTAATACAATTTAGGTTTGGCCTGGTAACAGTTATTACCCTGACTACACGAGTTCAAAAACTCAAGCATACTGGACGGAAATGTTTAGATACTTGTATGAAAATCAAAGTGTCCAATATGACGGCATTTGGATTGTAAGCACAAAAAATCGTTTGAAATCTTTTTCTAGATTTACAGTTTATTAAACATCATTTTTTAATAAGGATATGAACGAGCCCTCAAATTTTGTGGTTGGATCAGTTAACGGATGTGAGCAGAATCAATGGAATTATCCACCTTATTGTCCAAGTTAGTAAAAATGATTTCAGTGTCATTATGGAAAGCTGATGAATTCATTCGTTGTCTGACTTAATGAAATTACAGATGTTATGGGCTCTGAGGATGGAAAATTGATAGATAAAACCATTTGCATGGAAGCAGTTCAGGAAGCAGGGCGCCATTATGATGTTCACAGCTTAAATGGATATTTCATGGGTGAAAAAACATACCAGTGAGCTCATTTTTATTTCCAATTGTTATAAATCAATCTGAGGTACAGTCATATGCTGGTGAAATTGTATTTTTCATATATCTTTTGTAGGGCACTGCGTGATAACTTCCCTCAAAGACGTCCCCTCATTGTTTCCCGGTCTCAGTATTCTGGCTCAGGTCATTATGCAACGCATTGGCTGGGTGATAACGAGAGCAGCTTTTCTAATCTTAGGGACTCAATAATTGGTAATTTTCCAATGTATTTATACTTCTATTTTTCAAATAATTCTAGGATTCCAGGATTCCAATATCTTAATAAATCAAATGCAAATTCCAAGTAATAAAGAACAATTCATGAGTTAGAATGTCAGCAGTTGTTATAGTTATCGATAATATTATTGCTAATGAAAAATTATTCTTGAAATTGTGAATTGAATCGAATTCAATTCCAAGCATAATTCCTAAAATCAAGAAAAAGTACTCCCAAATCATTGTTTTTAACTTCTTCTATAAATATAAGCTCTCTTAATTTCTGGCCATGAATTTAACTTCCATGTTTATTGATATTAATTTGTTTTCAAATAGGAATATTGGAATACAATATTTTTGGAATACCATTTGTAAGTGTATATACTTTCGCGAATAATGATTTATCATAAATATCACAGATCATTTGCTTATGTCAATTATTTTTAATAGGTTGGAGCTGATATTTGTGGCTTCAATGCAGATACTACCGTGGAGTTATGTATTCGTTGGTCTCAGTTAGGGTCGTTATATCCGTTTAGCAGAAACCATAATAGTATTAACTCTCTTGTAAGTAATTGAAGGTGTGAAACTGATCAATGCACTGTTAAAAGTAGCAAAGTTCAAAATAGAAAACTAATCATTTAAGGCTCAAGATCCTCCATCACTAGGACAGAGTGTCGTCGATGCACACAAGAAGGCATACACTGAGAGATATCGTTTGTTACCATATTTATACACGCTTTTGTACGAGGCTCATACACAAGGAAACACAGTGGCAAGGCCTTTGTTTCACGAGTAGGTTGCATTAAGATTTTCAATTTTTTTTAAAAGAAATTTCGGGTTTTTCGAGGATGTAATTGGAGATTCATTTTTTTTCAAATTCTGGAATAACTTTAAAAATGGCTTTCCAGGCCAACCAAATTAAATTTGTGGCAAAGTTTTAAAGTTATATCAAAAGAATTTAGTATATAAATAAATGCTAAATTATACTATGAAAATTACATTTTTATATTTTATAAAGACTAATTGCCTATGTATGTGAGAACATGGTAAACTGTAGTATGTGTTGAGATAATTTGACCTCTTATGCTATTTATAAAATTCATTTAATTGTTAAACCTATAGGCCATAGAAGGTAAATCTCAATTTAATTTTAGTATACGAGTAATGCACATGGCTATCTTTACTTTTAATGCCTGCTTAATTAAAACTTGTAACTAAGCTTTTTCTAACGTAAGTCAAATTTTGTATCTTTCTAGCCAGTCTAGTTATAATAAAAATCATTAAAAAATTTATAGATCACGATCCCGTTTAAAACTTAATACCGGAGGACATAATCACCATAAAACACTTACAGTGGAGAGATCCAGGAGGGTTTAAATTTAAACCTTGGTTTAAGTTGAGGATTTGTAAAAACCCGAGAGATCCACTATGAACTAAGTTGAGGTTAATCACTTTTTAGTCCCATTTGTTGCCTCAGGTATAATCTGGAGTTTCAGACTAACTAAACTAAGCTTAGGTTTAAAATAATACCAGACTAATTTAGACCTCAACTGAATCTCTTCACTATTAATAGAACAAATAACAAAAAGCCATCTCAACAAAACACAATGTTGCTACCACCTATTAAAATAACTTCAGAATTCATCCACACTTTCCAAAAGCATTCCACAATGAAACAATCTTAAAAGCATTAACATCACATCGAATGACTGAACAATACCTATGTCATTTTTAACAGATTTCCACAGGACAGCAATACATGGGCAATTAATTTCCAGTTTCTGTGGGGATCTGGACTTCTTATTTCTCCAGTTGTTGAGGAAGGAGTATATACCACTGATGCCTATTTCCCAGTTGCCAGGTGGTTTGATTATTATACGGTAAAAAAATAGTCAGTTTTTCGTATTCCACCTCCCACTGTTCCATATAATAGGACTAGCAGGAAAATATTAATTTTCTGCCCTTTATTAACATTTAGGGAAATGAAGTGACAAATGTTGGTGCCATAAACACCCTAACATCAACATTAGATGGATATATTCCTCTACATGTACGGGGAGGAGTCATCATTCCAACCCAAGAACCTGCTGTTACCACTACGTTAAGGTAATCATGCACCCAATGCATAATTGCAACGAAAAAATATGATAACTTTATTTACCCTTTTACAGCCGGCAAAATCCTATGGGTCTAATTGTACCATTGGATGAAAATGGGGAGGCCTCGGGAACTTTATTTTGGGATGATGGAGAGACATTTGGAACGGACGTGGATGATCTTTACAACTACTTTCAGTATACTTTTGCCGATGTAAGATAATAATTAAAGCATGTGGAATTCAATTATTCCCTTAATAAATGGAAACCAAATCTAGGGGCTAATCGGGCCAAATTAAGTACGATCTATATTTGAATAAGGATAGCTGCTGAAATGTTGGATATGGATTCTCTGCGGGTTTTAATTAAACGATGGATTTACAGAACTAGAACTTTTAATATCAGAATTTTCAGAAATATTTAGTTTATAAAAAGCTATTATGAAACACTGTCTATGTTTGACATGCAATTAATTAAACATTTATGATTTACTATAGAATACCTTGCAAATTACTGCTACTAAATCATCAGTTCCGATGACAACACCTTTGAATACCGTTAAGGTGTATGGATTTCTTCAAATTCAACCGTCAATTGTTAACGTAGATGGTACTGCTTTAGATTCTACTCAAGTCAGTTACGATGACACCCTCAAGGTAAACAATTTACTGTATTTTTAATCTTTAAAAAAGTTTACTAACTCGCTCAGACCTACTTAGTCTTTTCAGGAAAATAAGCATCTTAAACTATATTATTACTAACAATATATTATCTGGATTTTTTATAGGTACTAACCTTGTCTGATTTAAATCTGACTCTGCCTGCTAATCATGAAATCGCCATTAACTAACCGATATTAACACAAGGATATAAAGTCATCGACTACAATAAATTAACTATAATTAAAGTGTCTCAATTATTATATTCGTTGATTGTACAGTAGAAATATACCAATACATGTATTAAAATTAAACAAAAGTTTTAAACTAAATAATGTCTCTTCAATGTAAATAATATAAATGATAAGAAAATTCAATATTCGGAATTAAAAATAATTTCTCTGATAACATGTTTATGGGATCCCATGTTTAACTGTTATACTCGTAGTTTATAGTTATTGAAAGTTTAGTTATAAGCAAATACGAAATTAAGTTGAAAAAAATGCTGCCGTGACGTTGCATGACAACAATTTGACGTAACCATGAAAACCATGCTGTTTGTCATGTCATGCAAAGTCAAGGTAGCATTATTTTTTAACGTCATTTATTAATATCATTGATTTCGTACGTTATTTTTCATGGATTAATTGAATTCCTTTCAGTAACTAAACTATATACATCATTTTTAATTTTTCACTGGACTTTCCCTTTAATTCACTTATACTAACTGCCCTTATTTTATTTTTGAGGATCTTGCTGGTGGAACAGACAACAATAACATGTTTTAATGAGAACAAGTCCTGTTAAAAAATATTGGGTTATCAGCAAATGCAAGAATTAATTCATATATGTGTTGAGGAAACTTAATTTCGAAATTGAAAATATTAAATTATTATTTTAATTTTTTCGTTAGGATTCAAGTCTCATGATAATGGCATTCCATTGCAGTTACGGTCTTATTGCAGTTCCATTACATTTTATCCCACTACAATAAAATTCCATGGATATAGGCTCTAGTCAATTTAAATTCTTGTGCTAAAATATATTTTCTTTTTAGGGCTCACTAATACTATGAACAGTGTTCGTTTTGCATAGCCTTACAATCACGAGTTAAGCCTATAGTTTCAAACTTTTTTCCAAAGGTTCATACGCAGGGTATGCCACAAGTATTGCCACGCCCTGTCTGTTGTCATAAAGCAAGGTATTTTGGGAAAACGCTCGGTAGTCAGCGCCAAATTGACCATTTTTGCGGTTGAAAATGGAAACTCGAGCGATAACACCTTATTGATTTATAAAATAAAAAAAGCTGTGTTTATAGTTAAGGTTATATAATAAGTCAGACTGTCAGATTATATAATGAGACTCCAAGTGCAAAAGCCCTACATGATACAGAAGTTCAAGTGTCAAATCTGGAAATTGGGCAATTACACACATGATTATGTCTGAGTTCAAACTTATATGGAGTGGCATACGTTGAGCTATACTAATATCATGTATTGATATAAAGTAAACTTTGAATGATTTTATTTACTTGATTAGAAACAAAACGCCTGTTGACAACAGCTCGTTAGTGTATATACACCATAAAATAAATTAAAGAAAGTCCTGAATGGGGATATTGAATGCTTAAAACTACGTATCCATTCAAATTCTATTAACATGCAGTAGGCTATATGCCAATATCCCAGTAGAGCCGAGCACTCTTGTTGCATTTGCTTAAATTGTACCTATATTATAAGTATAGCCTAAATTTTAGCAATGCAATGTATATGGCAATACGCACAGACAGCATTGCATGGGAGGGAGATTATTCCAAGACAAATCGTTACAATAATTATCCTAATTTTATATAAATCCTGTAATAGTTTCTAAATTTGGCCAAAACCTCTGAAGTAGCAATTTAAAGTGTTTCTCTTCTGGAAAGAGAGGAGTTCTCCGAATAGGCGTCCTCATACAGAACTAAAAAGACAGGGGAAAGTAATTTGGAAATAGCAAAATTCACATGAAAGTCACAGAAATATAATTTTGGCATTGAAAGTCAGGAAAAATGAATTTTGTTACTGAAAGTCAGGGGAAATAAATTGTGCCAATAGACAATCAGAGAAAATGAATTTTTGTTGGGGAAAGTCAGTGGAAATTTGAAAGACTACTTTATCAGGAAAATATTAAAACAGTCAAACTTTCATGTAATTCAGACCAAAAAAAATAATTTCAGTAAATCATTTCAGAAGCAATATTTTCAGATATTTTTTTATTCCCCACATCACCACCTCTACTAATGTGGTAAACATATAGCCTGTATTATTATATAGTTTTATTATATGGTCTAATCTTGTTTATTTATTAAAATCGTTATAAAACTTGTTCCTCTCATTCTATTTACATCGTGAATCCTTGCAAAAATGCAAGATAAGGATTTCTTAATCAATTAGGGCCACAACATACTTTATCCTAACACAGTCCCATTCCATTCCATCCTCTGTATTTACAACCTGCAATCATCTATAAGATTTGAAGTTTGCTATATAGTAACTGTTGTTATCTGTGTTTTTATTTGACCTTTATTTCTAATCTAAAATTAAACGAATAAAATAAACTCATCTGTTTTAATTTTAACTTTAATAATTTAGAAAAATAACCTATAATTTGCATTACACCCAAAGTATGCTCAATAATCTGTAGTTGAAACTATAAATTATGTAACCCTCAATCAGTGAAAAAAACCAATCAATGGCACGTTTTCAATACATGATTAAGGGGGCTGTCCACACTATCAACAAAATGCATGCTCCTATGGGAATTTCCATGTTAAGTACCGGTACAAATTAATCGATAATGGCTTAACATAAATTGACGGGGTTTGATTTTTTATGAAGGAC
>JAQIXP010005663.1:0-10236 GCA_034700285.1 Proteroiulus fuscus
AGTTTGAAGAAAACGAATTTAACATGGAAATTCCCATAGAGGCATGCTCTAAAAAGTGTGGACAGCCCCCTTAATTATATGTGATGGGGCAATTTTACCGATTTAGAACGTGAGCGCGTGCAAAATTAAGCAAGCATCAATGGAATGTAATATATGCACGTGCCTCTGGTTAATGCACGTGACTTTGCACGTGCATAATTCTTCATGCTTAGAACTATGAAGTGTTCACGTGATCTTGGTCTCTGTTAGTTTGTTATTGGATTCTTTCAGTTCACTCTCTTTATGAAAACAGGGTGTCTCTCTCTCTCCAAAATTGGGCTATGATTTCATTTTTTTCCAATCCGTGCCATCATGGTTTAATTTTATTTCGTACATATGACCTTTGCGATATGCGCTATTTAAAAAAACGCATAAACCTATAATATTTATTGGAAATGCATACGATTAAATAAACTTAAATTGCGTTTAAAGTTCAATGATTCAAAAAAAAAAAAAAAAAGTTGATTTTTTTTTACAATTTTTTAATTGATATAATTATATGGGATTCGCTATTTTTAAATTTTATAGCATGTATAATTTGGATTTTTTTTTATTTTAATACTTCCTCTCATAAAAATGTTAACTGCTTGCTTAATAATGATACTCGTGTTACATTTGTAACACATAAGCACCTATCACTCCATATTTCAATTTAATTAATGTCATTCCCATTAATGAAAACCGGGTCCCTTTAAACGCATTGACGCAATTTTACACTTGGATTAGGCCTAATATTTCAGCAAACCCCCCCCCTTTCAATTCAATTCAATTCCCTTAATTTGGAACACTCTCGCGTTCCATTTTTCGTAAACGCGTCATCGGCCGATGGCTCGGCCGGCTTGGGGGCTGGTGGCTTATGGAACGTTCCGGCTGTGACACTGATCGCTTAATGCTCAAGGACGTTTTTTTTTTCCTTCTCCTTCTCAAGGTCATCCCTCCAGTTGGGCCCTCTATCGGTGGGTTGGGTCCCCACTCCCGAGTTGTTCCTCGCCCCCGAAGGCTAAAACTATTAAAATAATTTTTTATTATTATTTTTTATTACTTTTCTCATATCGAAGTGCGATGCGTTCCTATTGGCCGATTTTCTAAGGCCAATGGCTATGGGGGAATCCTGTTACCTGACCCCCCCCCCACCTCACACACGCCCCCTATCTTTTATAAGTCAATTAAAATTACAAATTAATTAAATATCATCAAAAGGACGAAAACTAGTTTCATTCATTCGGGTTATCTCAAACAGATAACGTCTTCTGCGTTGAATTTGAATTGATTGGAATTTTATCTGGGTGGAAGTTGCGTTGAATTTGGTGCGTTTGTTGTACCTGGAAAGGTAAGGCTTAATTGGCGTTTTTTTTATTTTTATTAAATTCGTCTCGTATGGGTATCGCGTTGCATTAATGCATGGTGTCGTGTTGAATTGACGAAATGGCGGGTATCGGATTTAGTTTTGGGGATTGTTTGGATGAACTTTGACCTCGATGGCCTTGTGGGAATCGGAGAGTAATTGGAAACCGATGGTACCGGTATACGGTATAGTGGAATTGTACCCAGATCGCATTGCGTTGATGAAATACCGTTCTTTTGGTACCTTTTTGCCCCGACGCGCCGTTAGGCTTTTTGCGTCTTGCGTTGAATCGAACGCGATTGCCACCCCCCGAATTTTTTGCAAAAGAATAATTTATTTTTTTTGTGGTAAATTTAAGCTGGAACTGAAAACCCGAAAACTAAACTTTTTGCCAGGTAAAATGGAGAGTTTTGTGAAGCACCCGGTAAATCTCGCCTATTCTCGAGTGCTAGTAGTGACGTCATTGGACGTATTTTAACGCGAATTTTCGAGATTAATTTTCTGTTTTACAAAGGCAATATAGGATAAAAAAGGCTTTGTTTATTTATATTTACTTGTATAATCCTCTGGCTAAAATTTGTTTTAGAAAATATGCATACTTGTTGGCCTATATATACTTAAAAGAAGACAGGATTTCCCATTGAAAAAAACCGGTTTTCAATGGTAAAATTTGCCTACTTTTAAGATGAGGTCTATTATTTGTAATAAAACATAGATTTCCCCATTGAAAAACTTATCTTTCAATGGTTAAAAATTGCCTACTTTTAACTTGAGATCTATAACTTGAATGAAAACAAGGATTTCCCATTTAAAAGATTTTTCAATGGTAAAAATTGCCTTCTTTTAAGTTGAGGCCTATTAGTTCCAAAGAAAACGAGATTTCCCATTGAAAAACATGGTTTTCAATGGTGAAATATGCTTACTTTTTTAAGTTTGAGGCCTATTAGTTGAAAGAAGACAAGATTTCAAATTGAAAAACAGATTTTTCAATGTTAAAATATGCTTACTTTTAACTTGAGGCGTATATTACTTTTAAAGAAAATGAGATTTCCCATTGAAAAACCGATTTTTCAATGGTAAAAATTGTCTTCTTTTAAATTGAGGCCTATTATTTGAAAGAAAACAAGATATGCCTACTTTTAAAGGGACAGTCCCACCTAAGTACCTCAAGCATTTTTTTGCGAGAAAGGGGGGGAGCAAACAAGAAGAGCGTAGCATATAATATTGAAATTTAATTTTATATAATTACCAAATTGCATAATATGGTATTAATTTTGAAACATGCCAATGTGGGCAGAAATCTTGATAGTTGATTATGGTAGCCATGTTGGAAGAAGCCAACTTGAACTCACCCCCCCCCCTTTGCACGCAGCGCCATTCTGCCTGGGTGGGGAGACTAATTTTAAAAATGGAGCCTTGCATCTTTTTTTTTTTTTTGGAAACATCGTTATTTCTGAATTACGGTATAGGTGAACCGCGATTATTAATAAGACTGCCCTTCTCTATTATTAATAATCTTATTTTTAAGATTTAATTTGTCACAAAGTGGGATTGTCCCTTTTAAGTTGATTCGTAGTTTTCGTGTTTATTGAGATTTCGAAATTCCCGGGTCATTTTTTTATGTTTGGGGTGGGAATATTTCCACTCATTAGTAATTTCCATCTCAAGGTTTTATCTCACTTTTATAAATAAGAAAATAATAACAGTGTAATTGAACGGCGCCCAGTCATTGCGGTGCCGAAATGCCAATTTCACGGAATCTAAATTTAAAACCAAAAAAAAAACAATATTAGGAATTAAAAAAATTAACGAGACACTTACGAATCATCTAAACTTCTAAAAGGGTTTATTTTTGAAGGTCATCCCCACTCTTTCTTTTTGTGTAAATTCCCATGCTTGTATCACTCACCCCTTCGAAAGATAAACAAACATGGCGGCCATTAACACCCTTGCCCTTTAATCACTTCTGCGTGTCCTTTGTCCTCCCCCCCTTCCCCCTCCCAACCAATCCTAGCGGTAAAATGGACGACAAAGTGAATGAAAAATACCATTGGGGGGGCCGGTCAAGGGGGTGACACTAACCCTGCGACAAAAGGTATTTATTATGGCGGCTGCATTTTATTGCGCGTCTCGTAATGGGATGCTTTTTTTTTCCTTCTCGTGATAATAAGAGTCCAATTTTCTTTTTAAGATGTAAGAGGAGGGGGGCGTGGCCCAGACGAGGTCGTATTTTTCAATTGTACCCTAGATTGTCGGCCGAGAAGGCGTTCATTCCAATTGTAGCTTTCCAAGCACGTGCTGTACTGTACGTTTTGTGTACCGATTGACCCCTTTTTCGGGTGCGTTACATTTTTCGTAAAAATAAGTTTTATTTTTTCTGTAACGAATCATGCGCGATAACGTGACGGCGTACCAGAAGTGCGATTTTGTTGGTGTGAGTATATATACATACACTATTTTGTTGTTGTTCTTTTTTAGGTGTAATTTTGTTGGTGCCGTTCGATTCTAGATTTGTGTTCTGGAATTTTTTTGAGCGCGAGGCCTCCTGCACGCGCGATAGTCGTTCGAATTCCTAGGGATGCGCGCGCGCGCGTGTCTCGCGCCAATAGAACGGGGGCGTTCTTTTTTTCGAACGTGAGCGTTTAGGAAATGTTTGGAACGTTTGTAATTATTGCTCGCGCGTGCGAGATCTCACGTGATATAGCGCGTTCTTTTGCAATTTTCTTTGTCCAGGGGGTTTGATGGAATGATTGAACGTGATGATGTTGATGATATATGACTCGGGGAATTCATCATGGAAAGTCCCAAAATGGCTAGAAAAGTCAGGGAAATTTAATGTGTAAAGTTTATATGCATCCTGGGCCTAGGCTAGTAATACAATTTACTAATTTGTTCATAGTTTTGCATGTTTTTTTTTAAAAATTATAAATTAAAGTAGGCCTACCCGTAGGTTTGTTTAAATTTTTTTTGTACCGGTATTTTAAACTTTTTTTTTCGAGGTGGTGGTAACTATAGAATTCAGCCCTGTAAAATGAGAATATAGGTTTTTTTTTATCTTTGGTTCAGGAATTTGCGTTTTTTCAGAGGCAAAGTTCAGTTACTTTTGTGCTGAAATTAGAATGCACGTGGTTTTGCCTTACAGTTATGCGTTGTGCTCGGTGGTAACCATTTTGGTAACAGATTTTCAAAGAAGGAATGATATGTTGTTGGGATAATTTTATTTGGGTGAAAATAGGCCTTGTAAGAGCATTCATTATATTGGTAAGGTGGTACCGGGTAAGAGAACATAAAACCCCTGAAACATAGCCTTTTCTCCACGGCTAGCGTGTTGCAAGGGTAAAAAGCTATGTTTCAGGGGTTAGTTTTTACAAATTTTTTACCTTCAAGAAGTTTCACAGAATATTGTATCAGTTAAAAATGGTATCTGTGTCTCGTAAAACATGTTAATCTACGATTTAGTTTTGTGTTTATTTAGAAACAATTTGTAAATACAAAATCTTCTGAGAAATAGCTTTCCCCCCGCAACACACCAGCCGTGAGGAAAGCTATGTTTCAGGGGTTCAGTGTTTCGAGCAGAATTTTCAATGAATTTTCATGTAAGATTGAAGTCTGTGCTCGTGAAAAGGGGTTAAATTCCCAGAATGCTCGTAATTGATGGATATTGCCCATCCAAGGTCAACATTGTAGTGCACTGGACATTTTTCCACAGTTTTTCTTTTTAAGTGGTTTATGGACAGGAAATGACAGGGTTTTTTTTACCAAGGTTTTAAGGTTGTACTCCCCCCCCCCAAAAAAAAGCTTTTGGAGGGTTCCTTGGGGGTACAACTTCGGTGGTCCGTGTCACGGAGGCCCCCCCCCCCACTCAGGGGTCAGATCACCCACTAACTTCTGGGGCCGGTTGTAAGGATGTATAGTACAGAAACGAAAGGGTGAATTTGTTGTACTTTTCCTTTAGTTTTTCAATGAATTAATCAAAGAGTGAAGTGGAGTCAATGCATGAAAAAAAAGATTTACTTCGGTTAAGAGAAGGCAGTTTTTAACATTGAGAAAACCGGTTTCCAATAGGAAATCTTGCATTCTTTAAACTTGTGGGCGAATGTTCAATTTTGTTTTTAATGAATTCATCAATGGATTCTTTGAATGGATGCTTTGAAGATAAAAGAAAACGAAAAAAAAGGTGTCTCCACTTAAAAGAAGGCAATTTCACTATGGAGAAAGAAGAGTTTCATTGGGAAATCTTGTCTTCTTTTAACACGAGCCATTTTTTTTTTGATTTCTAGGAATACGTCAGTTGTCAAGGGATGCGCTATTTGCTTTTCTGAATGTGGGTTGCTTTTCATGTCACATTTCTTAAGACATTACATTGCAAAATTATGAATTAATTCTCAGTAATTTTTAATTATGTTTGATTTGGCAACTGAGTTGCTTTTAATGTAAACATCATATTTCTCCAAGGCTTAAGTCATTCCGTAGTAGGCCTGAAATCTGTTGGAATTAATTTCCGAGAATGTTTTTGGGCTATAATTGGACCAACGCCAACTTGAAAGTTTCAATCGTGGAACACTAGATGGCCCTTGTAAAGTGCGGGAGTGCACAATGAACTTCTTTGTTGTCTATTATGTCATTTTTAGGCCTATAATTTTTTCATTGTCCCAGCTGCTAGATCAGTGGAATTTTCCTATGTTAAATTTTTAACCCTTTCGGGGCTGTCCGGAGTGACGCCCACTGACGTCTGCCTGGGGTTCTTCTTTTTTTTTTTTTGTCTCGCCCACAAAAATTAGGCGTCGGCCCACGATTTATGCTCGTATATACATGAAATGTGATGACCGACATTTGCCACTGTTAGTTAACTAGTCATTAATTATATTCCATTGTAGGATAAAAAAAAATTGTTATGAATTATGTTATTAATCCCACTCGCGCGTCACTCCCCAATCTTGAAGTTGTATAGTAGGCCTAACTTGTTTAGAATAAAATGAACTTTCATTCAGGTTTTTTTTAAATCTTGTATTTGTTTATGAAAACTGATGAGTCAAATCGTGGTCATGCATTTTATTGGGGACGGAGGGGGGGGGGGGCTGATTATATTATGGTAAGCACGCGCTTGTTCTAGTTTTTATTTTTTGATGAGCAGGCAAGAAAAAATGGCCGCCTTCAGAACAGACGATTGCTGCGAGGATCTTGCAAAATTCGAACTCCTCGAGAAAGAATTCGAACCAACGCGTTCTATTTATTTACCGTATTAACATTCGGTTTGCTGACGTTCCATTCGTTGACATTCGATTTACTGACATTCCATTTGCTGACGTTCCATTTAATTTTTAACGTTCCATTTACTGACATTCGATTTACTGACGTTTGTTGACGTTCCATTCGTTGACGTTCCATTCGTTGACGTTCCATTCGTTGACATTCCATTTGCTGACATTCCATTTGCTGACATACCATTTGCTGACATTCCATTTGCTGACGTTCCATTTAATTTTTGACGTTCCATTTACTGGCATTCGATTTACTGACGTTTGTTGACATTCGATTTACTGACATTCCATTTACTGACGTTCCATTAATTGTTGACGTTCCATTTGCTGTCATTCGATTTACTGACGTTCCATATGTTAACGTTCCATCTGCTGACGTTCCATTCGTTGACATTCCATTTACTGACGTTCCATTTCATTGTTGACGTTCCATTATTTGACGCTCCATTTGCTGACGTTCCATTATTTGACGTAGGCCTACTATTCACTGACATTCTATTCACTATCAGTGGAGAGATCCATTCAGTGAACCCTTGGTTTATGTTGTAAACCTCAACCCAAGTCTATAGGTTTTTTTTTACTAACCCTCAACTTAACCCCAGGTTTAAATTTAAACCCTGAATGGATATGTCCACTGTAGGCCCTATAGGGAATAAAGGGAAATTCCCAACTTGGTTGTAGGAGGAAGAGCTTGAAAAATTAGGAAAGGCACGTATAAATTGCAATTTGATTTGAGCCGCACCAATCAATAAATAAAATGTCCAGAATACTTGGATTTGGTTTGAAAATGCACCATTTTACTGACGTTTATTATTAAAATAATGCTCTTACCACATGTCATTCGATTTGAATATGATTGGCATGTTGAAAATTTATATACTGATGATGAGTTGGGGGGGGGTCACGTCCTCCTATTCTTCTCATTGTCTCACTTTCTGTTTGATACTTGACCTCGTTACTTGACCCCATCTTCATCTGCACTTAATCTTGTAATTATACTTTTGATCCACATTCGAGAGAGACTCGTGAATCAATTAATTAATTAATTAACGTTAAGTTCAGGAAATTAGATACCAGATTATAGACGCAAGTGTTTTTAGGCCTATTTTCTCCATTCATTCCTGAACGACTGCTTTTTAAATTAGTAATTATGGCTGTTCCAGACGCGTCTGTTCTTTAATTGAAATCAAGGAACAGTTGACTGAACTCCGAATGTATTCAGATTAGGAAATTTGTTCTTATTCGGCTCTTAATTTTTTGATCAGCCGGATTACTACTAAGTCGGAGCATATCTGACTGGCTAAAGGCTCGAGGATGAAGGAGGATGAGGATGAAAAATAAATAATGAGAAATCCTTTATATTTTTCCTTTCAGGAGAACGGACGGTTGGGAATGAAGAATTCCGACTACCTTCACCACAATCAGAAGATTCCTGCCATCGCCATAACCAAGAGTCCGGATGCCAACGACGACGAGAACAAGGAGCGGGGCAATTGGTCCAACAAATTTGAATTCCTACTGTCTTGCCTGAGCTATGCCGTTGGACTGGGAAACATATGGAGGTTTCCTTACCTATGTTACAGCAACGGAGGAGGTAAACCCCCCCCCCTCCCCCCCCCCAAAAAAAGTTATAACATGTAGGCCTACGCCAGTTATGTCGGGTGTCCACGCAGAGTACTAAATGGATGATGATAAGGATGGTTTAATTCAGAAGTCGCCAATTTGCAAAAAGTGGGTTTTGAGATAATAGCGTTTTTGTGGAAAAATGGTATAATTTGGAGATAAACAATGTTAAAAGGCTGAAATTGGGTGAACAGATAGAACAATATGTATATTTTATAGGGAATGTGTTAATTTTTTTTAAAATACTTAAATTAGTCAATTAATTAAGTAATTTGTGAAAGAAAAGGCTTAAAAATGCAAATTCGCCCCTTTCACTTAAACTTATTTTGCAGGAATGCGAAATAAATTAAGCGTGAAGTCGCCCATTTGCACATCCACGAGTTTTCCTATTGATTAAAAAATAATGCAACAAAAACAAAGAAGGAAAAAAAAGAGCGAAAATTGTCAAATTGCCACTTCCTATTTAATAAAAATCCAGGTATGGAGACATTTTTTAAAATGTAAACCGACGAATCGTACAATTCGCCACTTCTAACTGTTAGAAACGACGGGTCGTGGCTTATTCGTCACTTTTCGCTTCCGTAACTTTAACGATTATGGGTTAAATTAATTTCCGTAACTTTAGGTTCATCCGGGACACTTCCGGGATCACGACGGTATCATTATCTCATTTTTGACAAATTGGCGTATTCACCACTTCTGAATTAAGCCATCGATATTAAGATGATGATAGAGTAGAACGATATTTTCGTCCCAGAATGAATTCTGTGCACGTGAGCGGTCCAGTAAACTCTTGTTTAATAGGCGCGTGCATTCGTGGGGTTCAGTGCACGTGCCTGGATCAGTGAACCTAATGTAGACGGCACGTGCAGATTGATCCCCATTTTGGAACGAGAAAATCGTGCAATTCTTTCGGGTCGTATTTCGATTGGCCGTTTAACCCCGCTTGTTAGTAGGGCCCACTTTATTTGGACACCGGAAGTAATTTTCGTGTAGGCCGGCAGCTGTAGATGAGTCGTGATACCACTTTTTCATGTTCTCCCAAATTTTCAGGGGCCTTCTTGATTCCGTACATGATAATGATATTCGTGGCCGGTCTTCCCCTCTTCTTCCTGGAATTGGCCTTCGGTCAGTACGCTTCGGAGGGACCGGTCACCATATGGAAGATCAGTCCGCTGTTTCAAGGTAGGACCAACACCACACTGCCCCCTCTAGTTATTCTAGAATCTAGATGATTCGCTTGGGATGGGAAAAAATGTATGTGAATGTCTCGTGTCATGTCTCAAAGACTGTGTACACTGACCTGGACAGTCAGGGGAATGTAATTTTGGCAGGAATAGTCGGGGAAAAATCTAGAGAAAAAGTCAAAAGAAAGACGGGCAGTAGAGAAGGAAATCGGGGAAAAAAGTGACAAAAGTCAGGGAAAATGTCAAGAAATTCAGGGAAATTGTTAAAAAATTAAGGGAAAATAATAATAATAATAATAATAATAATAACAATAATAATAAAAACAGGAACGTTAAGGGAAATAAAGAAAGTCAAGGAAAATACCATGAAAAGTATAGAAAAACTTAAGGGAAAGTAGAGAAAAAATTTAGGGAAAGTAGACACTTTGCGGAAGTCGGGGGGGGGGGGAATATAAGAAGAAGCCAGGAAAGTCAGAGAAATAACGATAAAAGTGAAAAAGGCAGGGAAATAGAGTAAAGACAAGAGTCGGGGGAAATGGAGATAAATAGAAGTATAAAAGTCGAGGGAAAATAGAAAAGTGGAAAAAGTCAGGGAAGTCTTTAATAGCACAGCCTACTAAGATTTTTTATTTTATAAATAAATAAGGCCTGGCAAGTTGAACATACCTCTATATGGAGAATATGTTATCCATTGAAGTTCAAATCTTTGTCGTAAATGGCGCTGACTACCGAGCGTTTTCCCATAATTCTCTGGGTTTAAAAAGAAAAACAACGGAGAAAA
>JAQIXP010005664.1:0-10235 GCA_034700285.1 Proteroiulus fuscus
GTGGACCCGCCCCCCCCCCAGATCTAAAATACATGGTAATACTTCCCCAGGACCCCCCCCCCCCTTTCCCCTGAGAAAAATTGAATGAGAAGATCGAGTGTATGCATAATCAGTCTCGATCATCCAGACTCTATCCGTCCTTTGCTGCATTCTATGCTTAATAATGTCTGGTCAAAGGTCATTTAAAGTCTGGCTTGCCTTGATGACGTTGTCAAAGTTCACTTCTGAGTCTGGAACAGCGGCTATTTTGTCATAAATTAACCGGCTACGTTCTATTAAGCTGTTAACTTGCTTGGGGATATCCTCGGGGGAATAAAGTCTCATATCCCAGTCTGCACGAATTCCACTTTCAGGCATTCTCACAGGAATTAATGTCCGCTTGAAATTGAAACTATTGCGTGCTACAAACAACCGACTGATTGTTCCAACAGCACGGATAAAGTACACTACCATGGCAACAAAGAAAATGTCACCCAGCCGTTCATATGATAATGCTCTACTGAGGAACTGTTATGAAGGATTATAGTTCAGTGCATTGAGATTAATATTTATTAAAAAGAAAAAGGATGAAACGTCATGTTCGGCTGAAAGGTCAATTGAGAACATTTCGGAAGAACCATAAAAGTTGCATAAAAGGAATGCTATGCTGACCAGTAAATGACGTGCTTGATGTTAGGTGTCGTTCAAAGCATGTTGCAATTTGTTAATTTCTGCTTTTAAAATTTGTGTACAGCGGTATATGCTAGGGGCACAATAATGTTATGTAAAGTATAGGATATATGCAAATCGATATGTATTGGTATTTATTTAATTTAAATAATTGCAAACGGCAGGGTAAAAGCTCTGGAAATGCTGATCATATTTGACGATCGTCATCCCTTCGTCATTTGGCTGATAAATACGCGCGCTTTTTTTCTTCTACGCTCTTATTTTCCCGCGATTTTTGTCGTTGTTTAGAAGAGAAGGTGCCAAATACGTGGTAACAACGTGTTGTCACTTTTAGTTCATCTAAAGCTGTTTCAAATTCTACTTTTTATTCTACGTTTTCTGATCTGAAGATGTTGCCTACACCCAAGCCTACACCAAAAAAACAGGCAATTCCTGTGAGATTAAGAAAGCCTATTTTGGATATTGTGAGTGAAAGTAAGTGCAAAATATTTTGATTTTTCAAGGCTCGTGCATATAAAAAATCAAGCCCATATAGACTTTCCAAAGGATCATTTGTATAGTATTGTGAGAACATGTTTTTTTTTTTAGAAATTATTATCTAGTAATTCAGGACATTTTATCTTCTAAAGTGAGGCTTTCGTGTACACGTTTTTGCGTGTAGGTCCGCCTAGGTCCTGGCATTCAGGAGACTTGGGTTCCATTCCCAAGGTCGGCTGCCTTGACCATGGCCTCCTCCCAAGCACGCACAAAAACGGAAAAATGCCACAAAATAAAATGCTGTGCATATTTCTGTGAAAACTAAATGTATTTCATAACTTTGCCAATAAAAAAGTGCGCGATCGAGCAAATTTTTCTTTTATTTATTGACGCAACGCACCATTATAACGAACATTTTAAGGTAATCCATAAACCTGTAAATTTATAAAATAATAAATTAAAATAAGTCCACTTGATAAGAAGGTTAACATGGCAGAGAGAGTAACTTTCACACCCTACCATGGTAACCAATGCATTTTTTTATCAAGTGGAATTTATTTTTTTTAATTTGAAAACCGGTTAATGAATTACTTTTAGTACTCTAAAATTTTAAACATGTTCTTAATTGCGTACAAAACTTCAACAAAAAATCACCGATGCATTTCGTCAATAAATAAAAATAAATATCGGGTATGCTCGCGCATGCTCACTTTTGTATTAGCAAAGTTGGGAATTGGCATGTGCATTGAGCCCATACGCCGTTCTCAGCCTTGTCGCATTCAAAGAATTCCGTGGGTCCTCTGCCGTACACTAGCACCCAAACTGTGTAACATGTATTAACTTACACAATTTCCCCTTATTTGGGTTTGATTTTAATTTAAATATCATTATATCACTTCACAGTATTGAAAAGAATTTGTTGGTGATCAATTTTTGAATAATTTTGCTGAGAAAATTATTCCCCCTGTAGTGTAGAACTGTGTACGATACCAACTCCAAACCCCCCCCCCCCCTTAATTCACCTGTCTGTATTAATTATGCATAGCCTCTAAAAGGGTTTTGAAAATGAGAATTAGGGGGTATAAAGAAAAGAGTACCCATTATACTTTTCATAGCAGCAGTATACTGATCAGTACACCTGCAGATGTTGGCTGCAGTTGCTAAAAAATATCAGCACTTGTTACCAATATAACCAAAAATATCCCCCAACCTGCTCCTAAATGTCTACACTGAACCACATCTGCTTTTTCTGTTCAGAACAGTGCATTGTTTGCTGAACTGCAATCAATTGCGCTGAAATTTATCAAAAAAGCCAAAAAAAAAAAAAAATCCTGTGCCATACTGCTTCAGTTCAGTCATTAAAACTTTCCTGAGTTTCTAGCTGGGTTTCTGGGCTTGCAGACCCAGCACCGAACCTTTTATAACGACCTTACAGACTATACAGACCCGAACCTTTTATGCACACTATATAGGTCTGTATACTTAATTTTAACATTTTATTTGCCCCAACAGGTAAACTTCCCATTGATGATCTTATTAGTTCAATACACACTAACTTGAAAAGTCATTTCTACATTAAGGAGCATGTGCAACTTGGGGACAAACAAAAGGGAAATGTGTATGTAATCATATGTCAGAAATTTGAGTACTCATACTGCAGTTCAAATATTGACTTTGGATACAAGCTCACTCAAGATGTGTTTTCTATTTAATTTTCGTAGTATTAAAGGGATGGTCCTCAAAATAAATTCTGGAACTGATGAAATGGTAATGATCACTTTGTTTATAATTAGCCTTATTCTGCTCAGAATTGTTCATATAAGATTTATTGATATTTTCCTTTATTTTATTTTGATATTAGATCAATCCAATCTTGCCGCCTAAACTCTCTCCTGATGTATGTAAAATTTTTGTAATACCCTTGTTCATCGAGATTTAGTTGGCATGAGTCTAAATTCTGTCATTGTAAAGCAATTAAAGGAGTTGCTTTGATTTTTTTTAGAATGCAAATATCCTTTCGATTTTCAGGTTTGTTCATTCACTTATGACATTAAACTTTTTGAAAAAAGTGAAATCGTCACTGCCGTGCCTTTCAACGTGTTACGGCATGTATTCTATACTGTAGTTGTTGTACGGCAATACAAGTAATTGCTAATTAGGGTGAATTTAATAATTTTGTTCAACTTGTTAGTCGCCCTCGGAGGACTCCCTCGAGAAATGTCCTGCTGTCATTTCTTCAATCAAATGCAAAATATGAAGTGAATTCTGCCAATAATGGCCAATGGATATTGACTAACACAACCCCAATAAAAGCCCGGCCGTCAACATTGGTAAAAGCTTCCGAATCTCCTGAAAAAAACAAGGTTAAACTTCATTTGTTTTTGAGAGAATTTTGTTTAATTTTATATTTGTCTTAAATACTTAAGCTTTTAATTTATTTTTGGTATCAAAATATTGCTGAAATATTGGTATCTGTTTATAGAACACTAAATTTACATATTTACAGAATGGAAAACGGAAGCTAGAAAATCCTATGCATTCTCTTAAAAAGAAGCAGCGCACAATTCTGAAAGCTGGCAATACCCAATCTGCTACGCACAAGAAAGCAAAGGTCAAGAAACTTTCACATTCACCCAAGTCTGGAGTTCCGCCTATATGGGCAAAACTGTTAAAACGTTTCTCACTTGAACCCGAAGTGGTGTTGGTGAGGCTTGACGATGGTAGCCCAAGTGCCAAAAGTTGTTCATCTACTCCTAAAGTAAAGGAACATGAGTTGGATGCTCCTGCTGCCTGTGGGAAAGAAAACAATGCTAATAATCCAAATAAAAAGGCAATAATCTTGATATTGTTTTATCATTCTTATTAGTTTTATCATTCAGTACTGAATTCATGTCTTATTCTTTTATTCCTCTAGATGAAGCAGATGACTTTGTTTGACATGAAACCAAAAATGGTTTCTCCTGATGTAGACAAACAAAAAGTAAGCAACAAAGTTTCAAAGCCAGATAAGGATACTTCTGTGAAAGCGAACAAGCTACCAAAAAGTGGAATCTCTGGCAACCGGCAGAAGAATCCTCATGATAATCCCAAGAAAAATCTGAGTTCTGCAAGCAAACAATGTAACGATAGTAATAACCTTATTGATCATCGGTCTTCTTGTACACCAGAAAAAGTTAACTGTGTTGCTTCCAGTAAAGATCCAAACAATTTCAGAGCTGGTGTTTTGCAAAAATGTGCTTTTGAGCAAACAAACGCAGTAGTTGCTAATGAACAAGTTAAAGACAATCTGGCCATCATTCTACATAGATGTTCTCCTAACAAATTGAATGAGAGTCTTTCCATTGCTGCTGCCACAAATAACAAACCAAAAGATTTTGTAACCTCTAGTCAGCGAAAGCGCGCTCTATGCACAACAAAGAAAACAAAATCCAGTACCGTTAGCAAATTGGTGAAAATGGCCAAAGCTGGAAAGCTGCCAAAAGGAGCTAAAAGTAGCTCCTCTGTTGCAGCTGGACATCTGCAAAAAAATATAAAATGTATTGGAATGGAAAAACACAAACCTGCTGGTGTCAGTATACCACCAACTGAAGATGTCAACATTAGGCGAATTTCTTTTACCGATTTCAGTAAAACAGCGTAAGAACATTTAATGACATGAAACTGTTCTCCATAATTCTTATGAGGAATTTTAATATTTACTAATATTTTAGAGAGTGCCTTAGCCCCAAACCTGGAGCAATTGTGAAGTCAACAAAACAGGGGACATTGGATGGAGTGCTAGCCAAGGTTTAAGTGAATTGGCTGCATTATTTATATATGTTACAAATTTTATGTATTATTTGTAATGAAATAGTATCATAGTAACTAATGTTGTGGCATTGACGTGTCGTTTAGGGGATCTTTACAAAGACGGAAAGAGTAGTAATGCCAATTCCAATACCCACGCTCGTGAAAACGCCACCGGGATTTGAAAATGAATGGTTTGGAGATGCAGCCATGATTGTTCAATTCCTTAGTTCTTTTCGAAACATCTTGCAGCCAGATAAATCGATCATGTTAGCAACAGGTTTGCAGTTAATTAAGAAATTTGTTATATATTTGCGTGAGCATTTGATGAAGTATTGACTAAATTTGGTCTTTTTATCATTTTATTTGCAGATTCCCTCATTGAAGCTATTATGAAGGAAACTGCGGGGTTTACTTATTTGAATAATATCCTTGTGTGTTTGTTGAAAACACTTGTTCAGGGTTGTGCACCAGAGGTAAAAAATTTAAAGTCAAATGTCACAAGAGTTTATATAAGGTTGGAAATTCTGCAGAATCTCAAGTGATAGTAATAATTATAAACAGGAACACGTGGAAGCTGGTGTCTCATTACTGGATGTTCCAATCACAATATATTCTGCATCAGAATTGACTCGCCTCTACTTGCAAGAAATTGACGATGGTAAAAATTTGGACAAAACACAGGATAGATTTGTATGCAGTTCAAGAGTTTTTTTGTATATATATGCAATCCAGATCAGTATTTTTAATGTATCTTTAAAAAAATATTTTTATAGGTGCAGTCTTTAAATTTGTTGAGTGCTATGGAAATTCACCAACTTTGTCCCTATGATAAATTAAACATTCTCAGTTTTCTATGCTCAAATGTGTTGACATCTTATACTGTGAACAAATACGTTATTGAGATTCAAACTAATGCCAAGAAGCTACGGTAAGATGAGCATACCAAGGATTCTCACAAGTAGGCTAATCTATGAAGTTTAAAATGTGAATTTGTAATTATTTGTCTCTTTATTTTAAGTATTGAGGAACGTACACACTCTCAAGCTGAAAAAAAGAATAAAATTATGGAAATGCTGTTGGAAAAAGAAAAAGTAGAAAATCAACCTGCTAATGGTGAAACTAAACATGAGTAGCTTTAATAAGCTACGTCACTTATCTAATTAGCATAATTGCCATTACATAAACTTTATTTTCTTCAGAGCAAGACCCGAGTAATTTCTATGGATCGTTGGCTGTTAGTGACACTGTAGAAAGCAAGGATGATTTAAACCTAGCTACAACTAATCGGCGTTCTTCACTCTTAAAAGCTAAAGAAGAAAAAATGAGATTGCAGAAATTAAAAAAGGAGCAGTATGTTCATTTAACCCACAAAGCAAAAGATTTTATCTTGCTGCATGTTGACTCAGATTATCCATGTTATATATTCTAGAGCTTTAAAAGAAAATGAAGAGCTAAAGAAACAAAAAGAAGAGCTAAAGAAACAAAAAGAGCAAAACGATTTTAAGAAAAAATTGCAGGTATTTTAGCAGTCTTTATTTTCCTTCACTGTTACTCATAATGTTAATGGCTTGGTGGTTGCACCATTTACAGTTTCATGAAGATGAATGTAAAGCTTTAAGACGTTTCAAGCCAGTGGGGAAAGACAGAGAATTTTCTCGTTATTGGATATTTCCAAATTGCGACCCTCAGCTTGTTGTTGAAAAGGGATGGTGGGAAGAGATGGGTGCAAGTGATGAGGTGGAGATTAAAATTATCAACAAGCAATTTTATTTAAAATTTCAATAATGATCTAAACGTACACATTTTATTTCAGTTGTTAAAAGCAAAGAATTCCACCTTGTCACCGAAAAAGGCCAACCTGTGAGTGGTATATTTTTGCATTGAAAAATCTAAGCTTTATTTATAATAGCAAATTAAATGTTGTTTAGCCAAAGGTTATCTCAAAAACAACCCAATAAATGGTACACTTATGAAACGGCTGAAGAAGTTAAAAGCTTGATTAAAATCCTTAACACAAATGAGGGAGAAACTAAGCTGTGCACACGCTTAAAGAAATATTTATCAGAAATAACTGGAACCAATAAAAATTCAAAGTAGGTACACGTTTTATGTATTTCTTTGATTTATCCGCCCATTTACAGTTTAAACTAATCTAAAAATAAAATGTATGCTTTCAGACCAGACGTCCAAACAACGGAGCATGAAAATTGTGCCATTGACTTGATGGAAGGCTTCCGTGAGGTAAGCATTTTGGATATAATTTTACTAAGTCTTGACGATTGTAATCACTACTGATGATTTAATCCAAATATAGGAAATCTTTGAGCTTCAAGAGAAACTAATAGAAGCTGTTCTGTGTGAAATGAAGAAACCTGAAGCCTGGATAGAAAGTGTGGACAAAGCAAATACTTGTCAAGAATTTGCCCAATGTCTGTTGGCTCTTCAAGAGGCTGTGTATCCCAAATTTATTGGTGGAGCTTTTAGAAATGTTAATCAAGACAAGACAATATTAAACAACACCAAGGAATCAAATAAGAATAATCTGGAAATGTGGAAGGAAATGGTTGCGGAATGTTGCACTCTGTCAAGATTGCATGTTCTTCTAGGAATGCTCTCGGCCTGCATTCAGTGGAAAATGTCATCGGCAAATACCGTACGCTATAATTTGCATCCAACTTCAGTTTTAATGAGAGTATTTCCTAAATTGTAATTATTTTTTGATGACAGAAATGCAAAGTATGCAGGAAGAAAGGGGATGATGTCATTCTTCTGTGTGATTCTTGTTCTAATGGGTTTCATTTGGGATGTTTGCGTCCTCGATTACCGAGGGTACCGAGGGGTGATTGGTTTTGCCCATCGTGCAAGGTATGTTGTAAGGAATGTTTATACCATATTATCCTCAATAAATGAACATGCTCTTGCATTTAAAAAGCTCAATCTAATAAGGGAGGCACCACTTTCTTATCAGTGCATGTGAAATTGCTGCCTCTAAATTCTGCTGCCTTGGGCAAGTGCTCGGAGTAGCCCAATGAGAAATACCAGCGTTCCCACCAACCTGGAAAACACAGGGAATTTAGGTAACAATTCCTAAAGTCTGGAAAACAAGCATTAAGGGAAGAGCAAGAGTGCTTTAGTAAATAGGGTTAGTCTAATACTATAAGCTCATGGCATTGCTTTGTGAAAAGATAAATGAAGATCACATTTTAAAGGTAACTAAAGATAATGCAAATTTTTTTAATGGTCAAATGTACTCTGGAAATCCTGGAAACCTCAGGGAAAATGATACTCCAATTTTGGTGAGAAACCTGAATAAACCACTGTATCAAAACGAGCCTACAGAAATAAACCACTGTATCAAAACGAGCCTACAGAAATAAACTTACTGGTATTTAACAAGTAAAGGATGTGAACCCTTTACCAGTAAATAATAATAAAAAAATGAAAGGAAATGGGTGCTCTTTCCTCTGACACTACTAAAAACAAGCAATAGTCATACATAGGGGCATGCTTTTTCCGGTTAAAAATACACGTGTGGTAGTTTACATTACAGATGACGTATAGCCATAATCTTTATATTTGTAGAAATCTAGAGAGGTTAGCGAAGTAAAGAGTGAATCTGAAGAAGCGAGCAGCTCTGAGGACAACAGTAATCAAGAGTCTTCAGATGATGAGGTTGAGAGTTTGGCAATCTGAGTTTATTTTTTTAAAAATTGCTTTCCTGTTTACATTTCTAAAATACACAGTGATATTTTTTCTCCAGGACATGATTGAGAGCAAGAGAAAAAAAGTTGTATGTGGTAAATGTAAGCGTAAAGGTGATGAGCGCTTAATGTGTGTAGCGTGCTTCAAGGGCTGGCATCCCAGCTGTCATAAACCACCTATGAGAAATATTCCAAGGTAAGAACTGTGTTGTTGACGCTAACAAACAGATTTATTCATTATTGTCGTGTTTAATTTTTTTTTCTTGGCAGAGGACCGTGGTTTTGCACAAGCTGTCGAAACAAAAAAGGTAAAATGTCTAACAGAAAAAAGAAGTGATAACTGGCTTCCACAACTAAAACTATTAGTTAACAATTTTTTCATTAATTTTTACGAGCGTTTTGATACAATTACATCGAACCATTTAAGCATTATAGATAATATTAAATATGCATGTAAACGGATTGAGCGAAAGCCATCCATGCTCGTAATGCTTAAGCAAAGGCATATTTTTTTTTTTTCGCTTATGTTTTTTTTTTTTTTTTTTCCATGCAAATATTGAACTTATGATTAACTACTATTTTAGAAGTAGATTTGAGGTTATGCATTAAAACTTATATAAGACAACGATTTGTAGCATAAAGTGTAAGCTTGTCGTTTACAGGAATGATCATGTCTTAAATTATTTTAGTTAAACATACATTTCGTGTTCAATGGATTAATTAAACCATTCAAAGATTGATCAAACTGTTCATGCTTTATTTGAATCACATAGCTTCAGTCATTAAATTTGATATTAGTTAGTTGTATTTTACAAAATCTATGGTCCTGCATTGAATAAAATAATATGCCACTAACAAAATTAATTGTAATAATGCTACAGTGCCAGGAGGGGCGGCTGCTCTCCCAGGCTCGATCAGAGGGATTGCTCTCCCTCCTCCCCCCCCCTAAAGATTACTTGACCTTGCTACGGTGCTGTACATTGCTATAGATGGTTTCAATAATTTTGGCATTGGCTTAATTGCCACCCAGCGTCAGCATTGTTTTTATCGTTTGCAATTGCCATCCTTAGGGGCTTCAATTGGTTTATTGTGGCATGGGAAATTGTAGGTTAGGATTCGTCCTCTAGTGAGATCCTAACTTGTTTCCTGTAGGTTAGGATTTTGGTGGCAGTGAAATCCTAACCCACAATTTTCCATACCACTGAGGACCAATGCAGCATGATCAATGGAAACCCCATGGATGGCAACTGCAAACGATAAAAATAAAGCTGATGCTAGGTGGCGAGCCAAGGCCAAAAATGTTATGATTGAAACAGACTACAGTTTGACAGTTTGAAAAATAAAATTAACAATGCTTAACTACTGTTTTATTACATGAGTTTTGTTTGAATTCATCATATGAATATTTTTCCTATTCACAAAAACTCGTAAGATATGATTTTTCATGATTCAAATTTATTAAAATAATATACTTGTTAAGCGTTTTTAAATGCACAATCTATACCACTTTGAGTTACCGGTATTAAAGGCACACTGTCCTCAAGAAATGAGGGACTTAGTTAGTTTTTCCCAAACTAGATGGCACCACCATGCACGAGC
>JAQIXP010005665.1:0-10235 GCA_034700285.1 Proteroiulus fuscus
CTATTTTTCTTTCTTTTTAGTGCAGAGTATTTTTAAATCTAAATTATTATTTTAAATTCATTCATTTAAACTCAACAGTATTACTGATGGCATACTGAGGTCACACGTCTCAAAAATAGCATTACTGACTGCTGGGAAAATGCAGCAAGTCTTTTAAATTAGATGTTAAATAAATAATATTTGCATCCTGAGTTTTTTTTAAACAAATTCAAATAAACACACCTGAGTGCTCTTACATTGGTCAATTATTATATACAAAAACTGACCAACATGGTAAGAAAAACACCGAATTCAAGGGTAATAAAATTGTAAAATTCTCACACACCTCACAGGTGTACCTTCAACTTGCATTCCAGCAAATTGTAAGCCATACTGACCAGAAATAATTTGTTTTTAAGCAATAATGGAATTTACCCAAAAAATTATTTCAATAGAGGTCATTCATTCTAGCTCACCCAAAGAAATTCTTCAAAAGGTGAGGGGCAAATATTACATTCCACCTCCACAAGCTAGGTCTACCTAAGACACATTCAATGTACAAATGACCATCGGTAATGTCTGACTCATAGGCATAACACCTAAATGATCAGCTAACAAAGTATAATTCCATTAGCAATAACAATTCTTACTAGACTTTTTTCAAACGAAATTAAATTTTAATAGATGGCCAGGCATACAGCATAATAGGCTATATATTTTAATATGAAAAACACTAGCTGTCACACGACTACCAACTATACACTCATGGTTTCTTATTTCAACATTACAATCCAACCTTGAACAAATTACAAACAGGGCCAAAGAGCAAATTTCATCAAATATATCCTAAAGTAAAGCATACAGGGTGCATTTTCAACACGTATTAAACTAATAAAAAAGTAGTTTTTTCCCCAATTTTATTTTTTCATTTTAGGATGTTTTATGTACCTACAAAAATCAATATTTAGTACCAACAAACGATAAGCAACCTCCGTGTGTGCCCCTCATCAAGTTTATTTAGTAATATCTCAAAGTGAAAAGTTCAACAACACTTTTTCTTTCAAAAATGCAATGATGATGAATCATAAATGTGGAAATTGCAGCCTTTACCTCCTGTTTTCAAAAGGGATATTGCAAACCAGTATAAGATGTACCGTATTCAACGATCAAGTTGCTTTCAAATAGCATTTTAAAGGTGTATCCCCACTACATCACAAAACGTGTTATATAGCAAAGTTATGTAACTTGTTACAAAAGGAGAAGAAAAAAGTTACATAACATGTCATTTAACATTTTTCTTGGCATATCATCCATATGTATCATTCACTAACACGTCATATATAACAAGTTGTTCATCAATTAAGCTTATAACCAAATAACGACGTTTTGTAATACAGTGTGGCTACACCTTTAAAAGCTCAAATTTACTGAACATGACTATACATATGAATTACATAATTCACAATTAAATTTATAATCTATATTTCTGGGGGGAAAAATGCATTTTTTATGAATTTATGCAAAAAAATATTTCGTTGAGCCAATATGTAAGCTGCTTAAAAGTATCCGTTTCAGCAGAAATCTAGCAAAATTAATCTAGTAATTTCAGAAATCTAGTAATTTATTTAAAACTTTTAAGTTATGGCAAGGGGGTTTTAATAGTATATTTAAGAATTTGACGTAAGACAGGGTCAATGTTTAACTCTGTTTTATGTTCTAAAAGATTTTTAAAAGTAGCTGACTTTGCTCTATTTCTTAACTTCACATCTGCCCAATGTGGCACTTTCATATGCTGCAGCATCTTTATATATGGAAATGATCTATTTTGAGCAGTTTAATTTAAACATCCTGTTAACTTAAACATAGGGAAGAAAGAGTTTGTTAAACAGTATGTTTAATCGTTGTTTATAGGTTAACCACTTGGACATGCACTTAAAGTTTCAATTTAACCAGGAATAATTGTGTCTGTAGGGCAAAACGAGAAAAACCAACTTTTAATTTGTAACAGTTCTAGTTACGATAAAATTCACTCCACGTAGAGGGCAAATACTACATAAATTTTCATACTGAGCCCATGTATGGCAAGTCCTGTGAAATGTGTCAAAATGTACTCGCCAAAACGAGCACATAGTTCAATGTACGAAAATGTCTGTGTATACATGCACGCACCGTGTATATTTCAGCTTTAAAATAACCAAGGGATTGCAGAAATACAACAAATTAAAGCCATAATTATCAGATAATTTCATTGTCAGAAAGGGAGCCATGAGAATGGGTCATGGACGAAAAACTGGAGCAAAGTCCCATTATTTGGCTTTGCATTAATTTGACAAACACCATGTTTACACACAATTTAAAACTATATAACAATAAGCAAAACTATCTTTGTTTGAGCTTAAATATAGTCAGAGAGAAATAAATAAAGGTGTCTAATTTCATGTACCTTATCAAACCTTGGACTTATACATCTAAGTCTACCAGCATTGAATAATTGTATAGTTCTATAGTTCTTAATTCCAAAAGTAAATTAAACCATTTTGATACTTTCGCAGCAAGCGAAATCTTAGCAAAACTATTATGCTAATACACAAACAAATCCCGATTTATAAGTGGAAACTAAATGATGTGGAATTCTTGTAAAATTCTTGGAATTCCAACAGGAAGAGAAATCTTGATGCAATCATGCATCCTAAACGTTAAAAACGCAAACATGTATGGAGCCATGAATAATGGCAAGTGCTAACAATTACTGTAGGTCTTTTTAACGAAATAAAACAAGTTTACTTACTTTTTAAAGGTTTTTTCGAAATCTTTGATTTCTTTACGCGTGAACTCGTGGAATTCTGTATAGGGATTGAAGACTCTGAATGGTTTGTTTACTTCACCATTTTCTTGTCCTTCATTGATTAACTGACGACGATTTAGCAGCGCCGATAATTCCTGATCGGCCATTTAAAAACAACTAATAGGAATATAACGGGAGAGGGGAAAAATATAATATTTGCAGTAACTTAATAAAACTTAAATCTCCAAAGCTGTTGCTCAACACGTTCTTCCACTTTGAAAATACGAAATCGAATGAATGATGTGAGCCACGCGCCAGTTCTACAATCAACCACACGTGACCTCCCACGAGATTTTTAACCAATCAGCATACGTCCTGTTATTCAGGCCACGACTTTTCCAATCTGGCCACGAAATTCAAAACGTTGGTAATTTAATTTTTAATTCGCTTGCCTCATCTTAGGATTCTTAGCTTGTATTATTATACACTTCGTTGTGGATCACGAATTCAAACCAGCACAATGAGATACGAGATTCAGGGAGCATTAATTCATAACTTCAAAAATATATTCTTATTAATCATTCATCAATAATTTTGCTGCAAAAGTGCAAAACATCAATGCTTTAATTGCCTTAAAGAGAAAGTCCATGCACTTTGAAAGAAGTTGGCTGTGGAAGGAAAAACATGACAAATTAGGAAATCTGGAAAGACATGGAAATTGCAACTTGATTTGGGCCCACCAATCATTAAATAAAAAGTCTTGAATATAGGCTAAACTTGGATTTGGTTGAAAATGTAATACCAAGTAGACGCCATTTTACTAACGGTATGTAGCGCCCTCTATTGGATAAAAGGCATTAGCATGTCCTAGAAGAAGGCGCCACCAGCTTTCAGTGTCAGTTAAAATCTTTGGAAAAATGGCGCCTAACATTTGGCAAACGTTCTAATTTCTTTAATTTGGAAACTCTGCTGAAATTATTTTTGCGACAGATTCACAGTTACAAAGTAGGACTTTCCTTTGAATTGATATAAATCCGATATATATCCGATATATATCCGATGCTGATCGTAGGGTACTGAGTTGAATTGAATTGAATTGAATTCATCAGTGATTACCAAACAAGTCTGATTGATACAACGATTCACATCTCTGAACTTAATTTTAATAATTGGATTGAATCAGATTGGACTGTCTCTATACATATACTGATCAGTACTGATAACAGGGCCGTAGCAAGGTCAAGTAATCTGGGGGCAAAGTGGATTTTGCTGCCCCCCCTGGGGGCCAGGGCCATACCCAGAAATCTATTTTTTTGGGGGGAAGGGGCCGCCCTAATATGTATATATATATATATTTTTTTTAAATTTGGCCTGCAGGCAAAAATGTAAAGACTTATGTACATAACTGCAAAAGTTGACAGTAATTAGCCCAGCAGGCGACTTTTTTTACTCAAAATGGGTTAAAATAATTACAAATTTTGCCATTTTATCTAGTATCAGTCCGAAAATTTTGGGGAAGGGGGAAGGGAGAATGGCATTTCGCTCCCCCCTCTGAACGAGTCTGGGAGGGCAGCCGCCCCCCGGCAGCTATGGCCTTGACTGATAACTATATTCTGCATGCACCAATATAAAGGTCAAAGAATGTATGACGTCATGAAATTTAGCATATATTGCGTAAAGTCTCATTATTAGACTTTCTGCACTGATTTTTTTGTCTATATAGACTAGAAATGGATAGCAGTAGTCCTATAACAGCTTTACAAATTACAAGCCGAATTTGCCACCAAATTTGTAAAGCATAATTATATATACTGCAAGCTACAAGCTAAATGGATTGATAAATTCTTATCAATGGCAAGTTTCCAAGGTGTTTAGGACTTCTTTTTTAATCAGCTGTTGGGCAATACAGTTATACATGTTAACTGCACAAAATGATATCTTCATGAAGATATGAGTTTTCCACACAATATGAAAAAAAGCAGTAGCCAGAGCGCCATTTATATCAATTATCAAATCCCCACAGCCAATCACATTGTTTTGTGACTTTGTCACATGTAAGTTGTTATCATTAATGGTGACATGTTATTAATGCTTGTTATCAACCAGAAGTGCACAAAAGAGAGTAATAATAGTAAGTTAAGTAGAGAGCATATATATATATTGTGCAAACACTTTCCTACAAAAATATGAGTGATTTTTTTGCTATATTAAAGTGAAAAACGCAAAGGTCCTCATAAAAAACCGCTTATTTTCCAGCCAATCACAATTAAAATCATCTAATGCACGTGGCTTTTGCCACTTCTGTAATGCTGATTTAACCATTTTTAACGCCAATTATGACAAGATTTTGCACTAATAATTCTTGAAAATGCATACAGCAAATGGCAAATCCAACATAAGAGCGTGTGATTGAAAAGTCTGTATAAAACGCATTGTGACATCTCTCAGTGGTGCGCCCCTCTTCTATATCATCCAAAATTAGATTAGATTTGCTTTTTGATTTTGACCCAACTGTTAACAATTTTAAACCTACAACATTGAGCACTCTTGCAAAACTTGCAAAAGTCATGGCTATAGAGTTGAGTATACACAATTAGAAATTCACGTGATGAACTAGAAGAAGACAGGAGACTTGTTCAACTCATGCACTTACACTTGATTAATTCACAACTATTTTGTGTATCAGAACTGATATCAGCAACTGCAAGACACCAATATTGTATTTCACTGGTATCTGCATATTCATTGAAAAATCGATCTTTGCTGCATGTACTTGTATTATCAAATATTATTTGGACCGAAATTGAAAACTTGTAGCAGGTGAGTTTATCTTAATTCAGTTTTCAAAATTGAAAATATGGCAATTATCCATGAAATTGACATTTGTTGGCTTAGTCACTTCGTTTTCATTTTTAGTAAATATAATTGAAGAGCTGCATGGGATCAAAAACCACATCATTCCAAATTTCTTTGTTTTGAGTAAAATCTAAAGAAAATCGATAGTCATTGCATTTAAATTGGTTATTTTTAAAATCCTGCGCTTAATTTTTAAGATATAGAAACTTCACATTTTGGTTCCTTCTATATAATGACACTTTATTTGTTTCTGTGTCCACCTTAACAGTTAACCCTATATACCCAAATTTGAGTATTTATAATACCCATAATTTTGCCCATACAAAGATTCTGCCATTTTTCTTCTGTGCACAGTCAAAATGAGCAACTTTTTCCTATATCTTATGACAATTAACTTTTTATTGATTAAGCAGATAGAACAACACTTTATAGATACAATGTAAATATGTAATGTACTATGTAAATATCTCAATATCAGCAAAAATGGACTCATGTGGTTTTTGATCTCAGCTCTTCAGTTGAAGTTATGTGCAAATTTACACACTGTATTGTTTAAAAGCATTTGGTTTAATTGCTGAAATTATAAGCAATTAATTGCAAAATAAAAAAATTGCACATGCAATTTCCCATTATTCAAAGTTTCCATATAAATTTTTTTCCCATTTAAGGTGAAGGATTTTTGTAGAAAATTGCTCATCATTGCTCTGCATAAAATAAAGCTCCACAAGATTTCTACAGGAACAGATCCTGTTTCTAAAAGCTTTTAAGAATCTTGTATTCCTACAGAACATAATTAAAAATTTTCTGCAGAAATTTGTCACCTTTTAGTTATGAATTGCATATATATTTACTTTTCACATTGTTTATATTATTTAGCACTTTAGCATATAATACTATAATAATTATTTAGAAAATTTAATGTAAGTTATGGGCTTGAGATATAAGTTTTCTGTTGTTTGGTATAAGAGATTTCTGATCTTGAGATGCTGTTTTCTTAAGATAAAAGTTCATCATAGCAGTGTCAATTATCTAATGTTCTCTGTCCAAATGATACTGTATTTGTAAATAAACATTTATTGTTATAAACTAAATCCTGGGGGAATATAAGTTTTGTTCAAGGAATATCATTCAATCTCTATACCATAATTCTTTAACTTAGGGCTAGTTGCACCAACAAGAGTTAACATTAAACCAATGTTAATCTAAGGTTTTCTTTACATTCATAAATTGTCATTGGCCCAATTCAGTCACATGATCATAATAACCCAAGGTTAAGAATTAACTGTTGTTGGTGCAACTGGCCCTTAGAAGCTAAAAATTAATATATGAAATTAAAGTTGTGTTTTTTATGCATGCATACAGTATACATTTAAAATTTGCTATATTTCTGCAACAATATATAATCAGAATATTCCAAAATGCCTCATATTTCACAATGCATAAAATATATCATCATGTTTTGTACTATTATTATTTAGCAATTCTTGATGAATGGTCTTGTTCATCTTGCATAGAATATTCAATTTGGTAAAGTTATTTAAAATTTGCTAATGTAAAAATAGAAAAAATGATGCACTATTATATCAAAATCTAATTAGGCAGTTTTCTAAAGTATAGTATAGTATATACGCATTCATTAACAAGATTGTACATGAGAGCAAAGGGTAACAATCCATAAATATATACATTCCACAAGCTTTTAAATCTAATCAATTCATAATCGATTTAATCACAAATCGGAAATGGACAGAAGATATATGATTTCAGTTGGAGAAACGTTAATTGCCATATATTTAACGACTGCAAATGTTTGCTTAAAAATTCAAATTAGTGCAATATTTGAAGAGAGCTGGCACCAGTATACATTTTCTAACATTGCAGGCAGGTGAAAACAACTCACGTATATATTTCTAACTAAAAATCAGTCAGGTGCGTTAGTATAGTTTCGAAGATAACATTTTTTTTTATCATTCCTCCTCTCAATAAAACATCAAAACAAAAGTAGTTTATTGAACAGTTTGTGCTTGCATGATTGGCAGGCATTCAACAACAAAGTTTCATGATAGCATACCAGTTATAATTTTTATGAAGCAAATTTGGTGAAAAACACTTTCAATTATACCGGTAGAAGAAACTTGGAAGAAACATGTAATTTATAGGTAGGCCTAAATATAAAATTGGAACCATATTGTTATTTTTCTTGGTTTAAATTTAATTACTACATTTATCAAAGTTGAAACTGAATAATTAAAGATGCCTCGCTGGCGACATTTTTGTTCCAAATGGGGATACATGTAAATTGTCACAGCAAACCAAATGCAATTGGTACACATGCATTGAAGTTCCAGTTTGGAGTATGAAGTTTAGCTAATAAACTTCGTTAAAAAAATGCATCTTTAAATTAAAAAAAACCAAAACAATGGTTAAAGGGAAGGTCTCACTTTGTAACAAGTGATAGTTAAGTTGCTCACACTAACTATAGATATGAATGGCTGTGGCAATAACAAATGCAGCAGAATTTCCATATTTAGGAAATCACGACGTTTGCCAAATACACGTTAGGAGCCATTTTTTCACAGATTTCAGCAGACATTGAAAGTTGGTGGCAGTGTGGCACCCTCTAGGACATGCAGGTCTATGCATGTGTCTTATGAGACTTGATGCCTTTCATCCTGCAGAGGGCGCTACACACAGTCAGTCAGCTGGCGCCTATTTGGGCTTTATATTTTCAACAAAATCAACATATTCCGGGCATTTTATTTAAGGATTGGTGGTCTCAAATCCAATAGCAATTTCCATGCCTTTCCTAAATTTTCCTGCATCATAAAAAACCAAAAAAAAATTTTCTTTCGCATAATATTTGAACGTTCCTTAATCAAAACTTTTCTCCATTTCAGATATCAGAAAGACTGCAGATAGTGATGGACAAGGAGAACAGAATTATGAAGTTGATTGCGAACAATTTCCAAACATAAATCACTTCAACCCTCAAGTTCCATGTTGATCATGTTAATATTCTGCGTTATTGTACTGGGCATTATCGTGAATGCCAGCGACACTCCACAGATCGATTCACTGCATTCAACATACATTGAAATACAAATGGACACTTCAAAAGCAAGTGCATCAGGGATCACATTGACGGAAGGCAAAAGTCCGGGTGTCCGTTTCATGCCTGTTGGATTCTCGACACCAGCAACAAACTCAGTGTACGATGTTCAGTCCGGTGTGTCCATTGGAGGATATTTGAAAAACATAACCCTTGATTATGAAACAATTTACCAGAAGGCCTGGTCCTTGTGCATTGACAGTTTGTGGAACACTTGCGTGGGTCGTTGTGGGTCAGAGCTGTGGGGAGCTCCCTACGTTTGCGCTTGCGATCCGCTCTGCTCAGCTTATGGAGACTGCTGTCTAGATTACGAACTGGAATGCACCATGAACGGTCCCTACGTCAATGCCAGCGGAGAAAATGGCTTTATGTCCCACTTGGGTCACATGACTTGCATCAGTCTGGCCTCGGACTACGACTACGGTGTCTTACTAGTGGTCGAGTGCGCAGACTGGTGGCCAGAGGAAGATCCAGAGGCCATAAGTGAAACTAACCATATCAGAAAGATGTGTGAGAGCTCACTTCCGATAACTTTTCTGCCTATCGAGGGCAACTTTGGAATCGTCTACAAGAACAGACAGTGTGCCTTGTGCAATGAACCACAGTTTAAAGACACCAATATGGTTAAGCGGCTTCCAGTTAATTGCAGTCTGGAGTCGAAAGATATAGATGCCACCTACCAAGGCAAGTGGTATTTGTTTACCCAAAAGTAGTTGTGCAATTATGTGGGGAAAGGGGGGGGGAGAATTAAAGTCCAGCCCACAACTTGAAATTTCCACAGAAAAATGAAGAAAAATGGCAGGCAATCATGGGCGGTCGGTATAAATTTCCATCGGGGAGGGGGGGGGGGACAATAGTAAATATTATGGAATATTGCTGTATACTTAAAAATTGAACCTATTTAATTCTCAATTGGATGGGCTTAGCCCCCCCCCCCCAAGTCCATAGCACCGACCGCCCATGCAGGCAATTTATATATGCCAACACCCCCCTCCCCCCAAATTATGCCAATGCCCAAAAGGCATGCAGACCACTCAAAACTTTTCAATTATTATGGGAATTATAGTATTTTAAAACAAAACTTTTGGACATTATAGAACTTGAAAACTAAGATTTATGTATTATCCACAACAATTTAAATCAACGTGGGTCAATAATTTGTTACTGATTTACTTGGAACTTAGCAGGGCCGGACTGGCTTGTGGTTGGCCTCAGGAACTAGGACCAGTTTTGGCCCCGGAGCAGCGACGTCATTTCAACTTTTTGCAGGGAAAAAATAAGGATGTGGGGGAAGGGGAAGGGGAGGAGTGAACCAAACCTAAAAAAAATTTCAAATTTTTTGGTAGCAGGTCCAAATTTGAAAGTTTTTCTTCATAATTGAATAAATTGACAAAAAATGGCGCCGCAGGCGCCTTTTTTGCTCAAAAACGGGCTTAAATTCAGCAAAAGTGACTATTTTGCCAGTTATCTATTAGCCTATGAGTTAGAATTATTATTATTTTTTTT
>JAQIXP010005666.1:0-10234 GCA_034700285.1 Proteroiulus fuscus
GGCCTTAGGGCCTAAGGCAAATGCCGGGGCAGTGCCACTAAAAGCCGGCCACGACCGCATTCCTTCCCAACCTTCCTTAACCTTCCTTCCTCATCAAATATCTCTGCTTGCTACATCGAGCCTTCAGCTGTCTCGAGGACTTCAGCCTAGTTTAAGCACAGGGATGGATGGGGGCCGTGCACAGCAGAATACGTGACGGTTAACCATAGAGACTGACTGTTCTTTTTAAGTATATAAATCAGGGTGTCTGGCCATCTGGAAAACCTGGAAATGTTAGGGAAATCAGTAGTCTTAAAATGTCAGGGAAATTTAATCTGTGTCTGGAAAATTTAATCTGTGTCTGGAAAATTTAAATAAAATTTAAAATTAGGCACTATTGGTAATTTTTTAGCCCATTATTGAGTGTTTTTGAGGAAAAAAGTCGCCTGCGGCACCATTTTCTGTAATTTTTTTGCAGTAATGTACCAAAAGCCTTCAAATTTCGCCTTCAGGCCATGAAACAAAATTTTGGGTCGAAAAAATATGGATTTGTTTGTGCGGCCCAGGGTATTTGCCAAATATTGCATTTTTAATTGCATATGTCAGTAAAAATGAGTTAAAAATCTTTCGTTTGATCCCGAAATTTGTGAAAATTTGTCTGGAAAACCTGGAAATGTCAGGGAAATTTATTACTGGATTTGGCCAGACACCCTGATAAATTCATGGAAGGTACTGTAATTTAACTGCAGTTAATGCATTTAACTTGCCCTTACAAACATAATTTAGTAAAATGTAGATTTTAGCCAAAAAAAAATTATAATTTTTGAGGTACAACTTCTTGTCAAGTTAGCGATGAAAATTGCTTATTATCTATATCTTAAGAGTTATGATATCGTTAAACGACTGATGATTTTCTTACCAGACACCAACCTCAACTACCAAGAGGGTGACAGAATTCAAGCTGCCACTGACCTGCCAGAGATTGCAAAAAATGATGATGAAGGTGCTGGACCTGTAAATACAAGACCTGCTAAGGGTCGATCAGTACGCGCTAAAAAGGGACAGACTGCTGCAAGTGATATTGAAAATGTGCCAACTAAGAAAAAAGGAGGCAATAGATCAAACAAAGGAAAGGCCATAAATTCAGAAAAAGCATTGGACAGTGAGAAAGATGGGGATTCTCAGTCTAAATCAAGCAAAAAGAATGAAGGTGTTGAGAATGTGCTTCTCCATGATAGTGAACCACCTAAGACTGACACAAGGGATTCAGTGGCTACAGATGTTTCAGAATGTATAGTTGAAGAGGGTAGTAACGCTAGTGTCCAATCACCAACTCTGGTGGAGCCATCACCATCGCGAAGCACCCGTCCAAAGCAGAATACTGCCGGCAAATACCTTCGGATGTTAAAAGCTTCCGGGAGCGAGTCCAAAGTCCCTTCTGAAGTTACAAAAGGCACAGTAAAAAGGCAGAGAAAATTAGTGGCAAACATAAAAATTTGTTATTCAAAACCTTCAGATATGCCAAATAGTGACTCCAACTGTTGTTCAGATGGTTTCCAAGCTGATTCTAATGTAGGCGGAAGGAAAAAAGCCTCGACTGGCAAGACTGTTACTAAATCTGACCGGAAATTGGGAGATAAGGTCGCAGTTGTGAGCGTGTCCAAGCATGAGGAAAGGTTGGCTGAAAGTTCAAGAATTTCTGAAACTGAAGAGCAGTCGAGTAAGCAATCCAGCACCTCAGCAACGGTGTCAGCCCAGGTTGCCGAATCTGATAGCGACTCCAAGGATTTCATTGCCAAATCGTCCGATGACGATGATAAACGCCATAAAGGGAGGCGTGCATCCACGCAACAAATGTATGCCAAGGCGAGGAAGAAAGTGGAGGACAAGAGATTGACGGCAAATAAAAATCCAGAAGATTCTGCTGAATCTTCATCCGTTGGTATCAAGGACCAGGCAACTGCGAAAGGGTCTGCAACAGCAAAGGCAAACGCAGAAAGCGTTTTGAAAAAGACGGTGAAGACAGCTCCTGCACTAGTGAAGAAAAATAGCAGAAAAGTGGCAAATTTAGAAAGTGAGGAAACATTGGTGAATGGGCCAAATAAAGAAGAGACACCAAAAAAATCCAAAACTGCAAAGAAAGCCAGAGGTGTTAAGTTAAAACTTGATGATCAAACTGACGGCGAACTGGTTGAAGGCGTAAAAAATGTTGAACAAGAAAGTAAAAAATCCTGCAGCAAATCCTTCAAACCAGAAGCAAGCACCTCTACACAGCTCAAGCTAACCGAGAAGGATGATGCTATAGTCTCGCAAATGAGGAAGGCATGGAAGCAGTTGGTTGATGAGCCTGAAAACAAATCCAGCAAACTTCCAACCTTAGCGGAGTCATCCAACAGCGAGGTTACCGACGTCATTGAAGATTGTCAAGAGGCTGGATGCAGCTCGGTTACAGCTGGAACTCCGACATCTGCGAAGAAAAAAAGTCAAGGAAAACCCGGAAGACCGAGAAAAGTAAAAGTTCTTGAAAATAATCCCGAAAGTGAAACCCCTTCTTTGAAAATTGACAAAACGGAACCAGTTTCTATTGGTCGGTCACATCGCAAGACAGTGAGCAAGTATCGTAGAGTATCGGCTAATATTGAGGCCGCTGCAGTTGCCCCTGCTGATGATATTGAAGAGCCGGGCAACCCAGCTCAAGCAACTGTGAGTTCAACAACCTCAGGAGCGCAAGCGAAAAAAGCCAAAGCCGGCGTCGAGGTGGAGCAGGATGCTGCCGCTGACGCAAATTCCCTAAAGACATCCAAAAGAGGGTCGACTTCAAAATCAGCAAATAAGCGAGGGTCGAAAGGGGCACCTAGTGCTGCAACTACAGAAGAACCCGAGGAGGGGAAGCCGGAATCTCCAGCAAAACGACGCAAGATTGCAACTGTCGCAGATGAGGAGAAGGGTGGTGCAAAGCCGAAAAAGATGACACAACGGAAGCAACCTGTTAAGGGGGCAAACCGACGCCAACTCGTACAACCAGATGTGGAAGACGGAACGACATCAGATGAAGGGGCTGGTGCAGGTCGATCTCCCGGAAAGCGACGAGGGTCCTTACCCCCTATGGCGAGTAAGAAACCTCGAAAATCTAAAGAGACTATGCCTGCAGAGGATTCTGATACTGAAAGCTTGGACGACTTTGAAGTAAAACCATCATCGCCCGTCCAAAAGGCCAAGGGAGGCGCATTTAAAAGGTCAAGTAGTAGTGCTCAAAAGATGCCTGGAGGAGGAGGTGATGATACGCCTGCATCCTCTACTAAGTCCACGCCTAGACGAGCTAAGGGAAGTCCGAGAGTAGGGCAAAATAAGAAGGCAGCAGCGGAGGCAGCTGACAAAGTCATGCCGAAAATCATGTTCACCGGTCTGTCCGATCAAGGATTAGAAAAGGTAGGTGGAGTTCCAAATTGTCTACCGTCTTGCGTGGTACTTGGAATGTCAAGTTTTTGCTTTAATCGACTGAATATCTGTTAAAATATTTTACTTGCAATTTGGTAAAGTATAATCTCTTTTTCTTTTCTTTGAGATCGTGAAAGATTTGAATGGAACTATAGTAGAATCCGTGTTTGAATGCACCCATTTGGTGACGGACCGAGTTAGACGCACCTGGAAATTCTTATGCCTGTTATCTAGAGGATGTCATATCGTAACCCCCGCTTGGCTGCAGCAGTGCAAGGTGGAGAAATCGTTTATCGGTGAGTTTGGTGTGTTGCCAAAGGAAATATTCAATGCACTTTTTACCAAATTAAATGCAAAATCGTTGTTACTTTGTTTGCTAATTTAATTTTGCCAATAAGTAAGCGTAACATTTGCATACTTATTTTTAGACGAAGGTCCATATATCGTCAAGGATGAAGCTGCTGAAAGACAATACAAATTCAAGCTTGAGGATACCCTATCGAAAGCAAGGGCCGGAAGCTTTTTAAATGGATTTCGGCTCCATGTTACGAAGAACGTGAAGCCTCCTCCCTTGGAAATGCAAAGTAAGCTTTTATATTTATATTCAAGGCAAGGTTTGTTGAGGGAGAAATTCGGAACTGTCAGATACAGTGCAAATTATTCTTTCGGCCTGTAAATTTTCGGGAAAAAATAATATGCAAATTGTTATCTACCCACAACATTCTCAAAAAATACGTCCAAAACCTATTGTTGAGTTATGTCCTTCTCATGTTCTATTATTTGACTTTAAAAATTCTCGTTAAGGCAAAATGGAGTAAACTGTATTGCAGCTGAACCCAAATTTGGCAATTTCGGATGTTTTACACAACTTTAAACCATTTACTGTAATGTGAAAGTCCCACTTTGAAAGAAGTTAGTTGTAGGAGGAAGAGCATGAAAAATCAGGATAAGCACGGAAATTGCAATTAAGTTTGAGCAAACCATTTAAGAAATAAAATGCCCTGAATACATGGATTTGGATGATAATATAAAGTCCAAATAAGCACCATTTTACCAACTGTATGTAGCGCCCTCTACTGGGTAAAAGGCATCAGCTCTCATGAACCACGTAGACATGCATGTCCTAGAGGGCGCCACCAAATGTCCATGTCGGCTGATACCTATGAAAAAATGGCGCCTAATGTGTATTTGGCAAACGTCGAAATTTTTCAATATGCTTCACTTTGCTGCAATTATTATTTTCACAGCCATTAGTAATTAGTAATTAGTGTGAACAACTTAAATAGTACTTGTTACAAAGTGGGACTATCCCTTAAGGGTTACTTAACACAAACGGTATTGCAAATTTACAAATCCAAATTTCTTCCTTATTCACATCTCCGAAGGAATCTTATCCAAAAATTTGTTCTTATTCTTATCGAGTTTATTTCTTTTCCCTCAAATAGCTATCGTCCAGTGTGCTGGTGGCACGGTAAAATTAATTTCTGTATTTATGTACCCTATTATAAATAATCCTCGAGCAACTGAAATGTGACTTATTTTTAAATTTGTAGTTTTTAGTCAGAATGCCCTCATCTGGTGCCAAAACTATCATCATAACATGTCCGGAGGACTTAAATAACTGCGCAAAGGCCAAAAAGGCAGGTTTAACTGTGGTCGGAGCAGAGTTCATTCTTACCGGAGTCCTCAGACATGAAGTGGAAATAGAATCTTATCGTTGCTAAGCACCTGCCGTTGAAGTTTTGTAAATTTTTTTTTCTATTTGTTTCAGTGATGCCTAATGCTTGTTTGTTTCCATTCAACTTACTTTTTTTTCACTTGTTAAGAATAATTTTTAGAAATAAACTTTGAGCTATACTTTTTAACTAACAACGTGGCGATGTGAGTGTGAATCCCTTCTGGAAAACAGCTAAAATCGGATTTTGGGAAATGTTAGCAATTGTTTAAATTTTTTGTGCTAAACTAGAGTATAAAATTATTTGTTTTTAAACATTGTCCTGCTCTACAGTGTCGTAGGCATATTTTTATGATTCAAATGGTTATGTGGTCCGAAGCTGAAGTGTTTGTGCGATAGCCTCTGTCGTTTTGGTGTGCAGGATCACAGTGCAATGTAACAAAAATGGTTACACGCTTGGGATTTACCTAAATAGGTAGAGTAGTACCAAATGAGATCACAGAGCGTTGCATTCACGTTTTTGAGCTTTGGTTATAACAATGGTGTAGTTAGAACTACTTGTGAACCCCAATGAAAAATACTTCAATGAAACTGCAGTTTTTCTGTGCACTCATGAAACAAAATTCTGCATAATTTCTGCAGTTTTTCTGTAAAAAGCGTGCAAGTTTTTTTTTCCTCCAGAAAAATGGAGATGTAAAAAAAACTGCTTTTTTAATACATTTTTTTTTATCATTTTTCTAGCGAACAGAAAAACTAAAAAGAATGCAGTAAAATAAAAAAATAGCCTACTGTATAAAAAATGCAGTTTTTCTGCATTTTTCTGTAGAAAAAAACTTTTTTTTACAGAAAAACTGCAGTTTTTTGAAGTCTTTTCTTTGGGACTGAATTCACTAAAGTGCAAGGACTTTCCCTGTATTGCTATTGATGCACTTAAAGGAAAGATTTGAGTTTTCAAAAACTTTCTAATGAAATAACAAATTGTGATTATTTTAACATTGATGCAATAGTTTACTTGGGAATATCCACCCACCATCCTTGTCACAGAAACTTTTTAGCCCCCTTTCCCTTCCTCAAGGACATAGATGTGGTCCATCTATGCATTTGGCATCTTATGGTCTGGTGACACTAATGGGCTCCCATAGTTTTATAGCAGACGACAAGTTTAATCAAAGCACATGTGTTTTAAGGTTTTTACTGTTTTGTGAATGTTGTTGCCTTTAAAATGCTGCACACTTCGCAGATCCTTCTTTCTACATGGACTAGAATACATTTATTTAAGACAATTACACGAGCAATATCTCAATCCAGCCAGGTTTATTGCATTGGGAAGAATCAGAAGCCAGTAGATCACATGAACCAGGTAAATAAATACATGCTCGTTTTTGCCTTTAACCTATATTCTTAAGAAACATAAGTAGACAGCTGTGATTCCCTAGTGTTCTAATATATACACCTCTGTAATTGAAGAACAATAGAAAATAGCTGGTATTTGGTGTCAGGAAACTTCAGTGGAAACCTGTTTTATCTAATGTTAAATGACCAACATTCCTCTATTTACTTGGAATTTGGTTGTTACTTTGGTTCTTACATCTATCCTAGAGCTTAATGCAGGTTTATAGCTGGTACATATATCCCAGGTATTACATGCTATTGGCCAATGTCGGAATGAGTAACAGATGTAATTTGGTCTGTACAACATCTTTCAACACACAGCATTTGGTATTAGCAAAAGTGTTTAAATTAGAGATTTGGATTGTATTTAAAAATTCATTAAAACAATAGGGCATTGACAACCACATGACCGGCTGCCATTTTGTATTTCGCTGGAGGTATGCCCGGAAATTTGACTACATCGAGGCTGTTACTTCCAAAATGTGACTATTGTGAGGCGAGTATTATTTAAAAAAATCAGTATTTATATCATTATCAAAGTGCACAAGATTTACAAGTGTAAATTGGTGTAAAATTAGTATTCTAATTAACAGAATTGAATTTCAAAAATTAATATTGTTTCAAGTTTTAAATTAGTACAATTACATTATATCTGCAGACATAATAAGCACCATGTTGGAGATGGCAAGAAGCCACCCAGCAAGAGCTGACTACATCTTAACTAGCTCCAAGATTACTGTGCAAGTTCTGACTCCCTAATAAAATTAACAGCTTTGTATTCTGGAATGTTGCATGACACAGCAACAAATATCCAAAATTTAAATTTGCACTAATTAAAATGTTTGAAGAAATTCCTCTATTACGAAATTTTAAAGTTACTATTATAGTTATTGCAACAGTTAAGGTATTTAGGGTGATGCAACCGTCACAGGTACATGCTAGCACAGCTGCTATTAAATGGTTTTCAACCAAAATATGAGTTTTCCAAAGGAAATAAGTGATTATTTTCAAAGTTTAGAAAATGTTGTAGCCTTGAGATATGCTGAAAAAATTAGTGTAATAAATTCTGTTGAGCCATGTACCATTAAAAGTGTCGAAATGTCTGGAAATTGCGAAGATTTGCCAAGGGTTACATACCCTGATATTGTTAACTACCTTGTATTCACAAAAAGCTATTACATTGGAGGATTTTAAAGCTTACAAAAGCTTGGAGGCCTACAATCAATTTGCATTTTAATGGCTAAGAGAAGTTAAAAGCAAAATAATCAATGAACACCATCTTATTTTAGCCAAGGTAATTTTAAGCTGTCTAAAGGCCTACATGTGCTAGTACTAAATTGTTTGTAAGGGAAATATTTTGTTTTAGGTGATTCATTCTCAAATTGTAAATGAAAAGCTTTTAAATCCCTGGCTTATTGCTGATAGGGATGACCTTATTTTATCAGCCTATTATGATTGTATGGCTGGACTAGGTAAAGCTTGCACTCACATTGGTGCACTTCTTTTTTACATTGATTTTTCTGTATGCCATCTAAAGGGCAGCTTAGTTACAGAATCAGTAGGCCCTAACATCAATTGGCCACCTCCTCCTGTCAAGAAAGTTGCTTATGCCAGAATGTGTGATATAGCCTTTTCAAGTCCTAAAAGAAAGTGTGGAGAACTGGAGCAACAATTTGATGACCCATAGCCTACCTAGGCATAGACAGTAAAGATTAACAAATCTAATAAGTGCATTCCATCTCCAATTGATTTAGAATTTAAGGAAGGGCTTACCAAGCTTCATTTTTTGGGGTATAAATTGGGTATTCTGAGCATAGTTCATCCATATTGTGATGAATTTCTTCCAAAATCTTGAGATAGCAAACTTCCAAAACCGCTACTTGAGTTATTTGATAAACGTAATGTGAATTTATTACTAGAGTGAATCATTGAACTTGGCTCGTCAATCGAGATTGAAATGACTTCAGAACACGCAGCAAAAATAAAGCAATACATGTAACAAAAATGCATGCAAATTGCAAATTTTGGTTTGAATTTAGAGCAGGACGAATTACAGCCTCTAAATTTAAATCTGTATGTTGCACAAAATCTTCAACTTCAACTCTTAGTTTATTTAAGTTTATTTGCTACTTAGAACAAACAAGCTTTAAATGCAAGGCCACTGACTGGGGCTGCTGAAATGAAAAAAGATGGCATTAATATGTATAAGAATTTATACACCAAAAAACATTGACTTCACTACTGTAAGTAATAAGTGGGATAATTTTTAACCTCAAATACCCACATTTTGGAGCAACACCGGATGCTAAAGTGTCCTGCAAATGCTGTGGTCTAGGTTGTTTAGGGGCTATACTTTAATGACATCACTTATTTGGGTGGGTGGTTGGTCCAATGTTGATGATGACAAAAAGTGACAGGGTGGGTAGGTGCCCAAGGAGCATAATGATGTCACTTCACTTTTGAAGTGGACCAACATATTTTGCAAACACTGTTTGGTCAGATGCATAGGAGTGCCATTTGAAGTACAGTCAATCAGGGTTACTTTTTGCCACTTTCTCATGTGTTTTGTGACCCTCTACATTTGGACAAGCCTTATTCAGTGAAACTGATACATAATCAACTAAATCAGGGCTTGTGAATAGGTTGATATATAAGTGCAATAACAGACACCCATATATACTTGGCCTCAAGGAAAGATGGCAGTAACTTGTTTACCTTCAGTGGCTGGTGTATGAATACAGATGCGCCAAAATAGATGCGCACTGGCATTTGCTTGCCAGTGCGCATCTATTTCTGCCCATCTGTTTTATGCATGTTGTTTTCAACTGATGATGGGACTAAAACCATTGCGCGTGACTTCTGCGCAGAACTCTTTTGTGTCGCGCAGTAAAGTGCAGCAAAGTTACTGCCATCTTTCCTTGAGGCCGAGTATAACTATCAAAATTTACTCCCCTTAAAATTATGTATGGTGGAATAATCTTTCCTGCTGCATTGCCACAGAACATAACTGTAAAGCATGACTTGGTGGCATTTCGAATGACTTCTGGATGCTGGGTTGCTCGTCGGAATAGCAGTTTAGATATCTTGGGGTCATCGTAAAATCCAGTTTCATCGAAGTTGTAAATATTTTCTGGTGGTACACCTAACATTTCAGGCTCCAAGTTATCAAAGAATTGGTTGATGATTTCCTCATTTACTTGTGCTCTTTTACGGCATATATTTCTTGAAAATTTTGCCAAAAGCTCTGCTTTGTGGTGCATTAAAAATGACCTTCCCCAGTCCCAACCTGGCATTTTTAAGTAAAATTGGCTGATTCCTTCTTTATACTGTTTAGATAATTCCTAACAATGCATCGCACATCATATATATGGGCTATTTTCACAAAAAGGTACACATTGCGGTAAAAACATTTTTGAAAAATCATTTATTTTTATGCAATATTATGCACATATTTTAATAGTACAACAGTACCTCATGGCTAATTGGGATTCAGCAACACAAGCAATAAAACAGTGTAGATAGAAAAAAAATAATGTTTTAAAATGACAATGTCTTTACCGTTAAGCTATGCTATTCTATATACAGGGTGATTCCATGGGTCTTGCTCAAAAGAAAGGGGGAGGTAGAAAGGTAAATAATAAACACATGTCAATCTGAACAACAATTGCATTTTAGGTTTCATTAAGGAGTTACAAGCATTTCATGGGTTTGCATGACAATTGTAATATTCGAAATACCAAGGCATGTCAT
>JAQIXP010005667.1:0-10233 GCA_034700285.1 Proteroiulus fuscus
CACTGGTTCTTGCTAGTAGTACATCACTTATAGAGTAATCATATTTTGGATTTTTTTCTCCCAAATGCAAAACAACATTTCTTGGCAGACAAGGGAAGTTGCCACTGGGCTGTCCATTCGAATGCAAGGGGCTCATCGTAAAGCTCAACAGGATGTTTGCTAAGATTAGCCACCATAACCTGCGTAGTATCTTCATTGGCTTTAAAGGGTGTACAGGCCTCTAGCAATTTAAACCCCTTGCTTCTCAAAGAGTTCAGAAGATCCTTTGATAAACACATTGCGGTTGTCGTCGATTGCATCCATTTTTACTTTGATCTATGACTGTAAACGGTAGTAGACATTAAGACTTCGCTGAGCAAATTGCGCAGCCTACCACTTGTCGCTTACGACTGTCTTCTAGGATCCCAGCAGCTGTAAACATTTCCGGTATAGCGTCATCTGACTCCTTTTCCTTTGCAAGATAATCAGGATTCGGCATAACACGTTCTCGTCGCACTATTGGGCATCGTTTTCCCAAGGCATTCAAGTTTGGCTCGGAACGCACTTACTGGTTTCGTACAGTCTTTTTCGCATGACCAGTTATCGTAGCGCCTAACAAAAGTGTGTTAGTGGAGTTTTGTAGAGATGAAAGCTGCAGATGAGTCATGTCATCCGGCATGACAACTCTTGAGTGCTTTCTCCGGCGGAGTCATGTCCGACAAAACGGTTTTTAGTTGGCACAACAACTGCCTTTTCCATGGCTTTCTTCATCTTACTCGACTGGTACTGAGACTTGACTGCATTAAAGTAGTAGTCTTCGAAGTAGGCAGATGAACCATTTGGAGAAATGATCTATGTTCTAGTATGTAGAAATCATGCTTGATGAAGCATCCACCAATTTCAACATCCAAACTGCATGTCCAATAAGTGGTAGCACACCACCGTTAACTGCTTCAACTCGCGAAACTGCACAATTCCTTATTGGTATCGGAACTTGATGAGTCACGAGGAAAAATTCATTAATGACGGACACGCTAGCGCCACTATCTACGACGGCGATAATTATTTCCTGATCCACTTGAATGGAAACTCGAGGTACATTCAAGCCATTGTCGTCATCATGTTCATTTAAAGCTATGTCGATTTTCCGGAGGGCTCTGCGTAAAGCCTTGTTAGTTGGTCCAAGTCCCATCACGCATTCTGGTCTCAGACATTTGGGGCAATAGGTGCCTCCAATGGTCTCCGTAGAATCTTTCTTTTTAGAAAGACAGACAACTACCTTATGGCCCGTTTTGCCACAATTTCCGCAAAAGATTGAGTCAGGTAGTCGGCAATCCTTATGCGCGTGGTTTGTACTACCACAGCGAAAACACTTCAGTCCGTGTGGCTGAGTATCTTTCTTCTTTTTAGGTTGAAAAGATTGCAGCACTGATGGTTTTTCATCTTTCTTTTTCGATGATTTATCCTTGGCTTGCTTTTTGGCTGCTTTTCGTTCCTGTTTTCCGACTTGTTTTGCTTTTTCGTCAGCCTTGAAAGCAACACAAAAACGTAGCATCTTGTCATAAGTAGCACACTCATGACCGGTCATCCTGGAGAGAATCTTTGTCTGCAAAGTCTGAAGAATGTGTCCTAGTAGGAGTTCTTTATTGATGTTTGGATTGACAAGCTGCCAAAGTCGGGCTTTGTCTTCCATGTATTCGTATACTGATTCTTCAGCTTGAGACCTTGTAATAGCGATTGCCATTTGTTGTGGCAGGTATCCCGCTTTGTATTGGTCGAGGAACTTGGTATTCAAGTTGTTTCAGTCCCCCTGATCCAACAATTCTGCATTGCGACTCATCCAAAGCAAAGCATTTTTCTTGAGCATATGGTAGAACATTGTCCGCTTCTGTTCGTCATCCCATCTTTCCAAATGTGCAATTGTCTCGTATTCTTCGATATGAAGATCTGGATCCTGTGTTTTATCAAAGATTGACAGTTGCGCTTGACCCATTGGGTTTGCTGAACCCACAGGTGCCAGTGGTGGCGTAGTATTGTGCGGTGGTGAATGTTGGTTCGCCATGTCTGACATAGCCTGTGCCATGGTCTTCATGGTATCCATTAAAGTCAACATATCGTCGTAAGACATCAGTTTCTGGGATGGAGATGTCGATATTTTCGTTTGCTTTGTAGCAAGCGGAGGTTCTTTCACGTTCTTTCGCTTTCTCTTAACCGGATCGGTCGGTACGTAGTGGCATCTGTTTCGTAAAATCCGTTGTTCAGTTGTTCCTGGCGCAGTACTTCGATCAGAATTGGTATTCAGGACCGTTGATGCTTGTGAGTCGACTGAAGTAAATGAATTGTCGCTCAAAAGCTCTGCGTCGGACATTCACTTGTAAAATTTCCGCAAGTAATACTAAAACGTTAAAGGTTGCACGATTTAAAAAATTATACATTGTTTAAAATGTAGATAATTGTGCAGCAATTTCCGTATAATTAATTGAAAAATCGATTGTAAATAATTTAGTTAAAAATTGGAGCCCGGATCCAATCTTTGTAATTGCATGGAAAAATGGCATCGTTGAGATCATTTTTTGTAAACGTGGCATCCCGTCAGCCATTTTGAACTTTCCATACGCGAATGTCTTTTTCGTTGGAAAAAGTGCATTAAAACTACGCAAAAATAGACGAAAAAAATAACTCACTGTTCTTCTTTGCTTGTAGAAAACCGGCACCTAAACCATGTAACGGGTTTGGTATGCCAAAAAGGAGCAATCGGGGGTGAACTGCTGTGGCGCACATTGGATGTTAGTAGGAAAACTGCAAAAAGTTAATAAGTAAGAATTTTCCGTTACGTCATGATCAGTGGGGGAAATTTCTATAAACGAATACCATCTTGCCCCTTACCACTAATAATTATGCTCATTCCAAAGTCACAGCCTTAACCTATTTTTTAAGGAATTAAGAGTTGGGGAGTCAGCAATCTCTTTGGAAAGGTCATTATTATAGTAATAATAAGGTCATAATAATAATAATTGCGAGCAGTGACAGATTTAACGGTCAGCAAAGTCAGCATTTGCTGACGGCACCCCCAGCAAAAGCCTATTGGGGGCACCCCAATTTATAGTGCTGAATTTTTTTTATAAATTTAGCATTGGTTTGCTGACCACGCCTTTTGGCTTAAATCTGCCGCTGATTGCGAGATAAATTAAAATTATCTAAATACTTTGGGGCTATTCTGGAATAGGTGAGCCAGTGTACTTACTGCTGCCAACCTACAGGGGCAGTTGCAATATAGCAGCAGGAATGATTATATGGTTTGGCATGGGCCTGCGAAGCGCAGCACGAGGACACTGCCCATTTACTCCCCTTGGGTCCCAGGAACAACTCCTGGGCGGGCCCCTGTAGGTTGGCAGCTGTAAATACACGGCGCGCTAAGGTAAGAAGCGCTCCAGGGTTGTGCTCCACAAGCCCTCAATTTTCCAACTATTTTTTCACTTGACAGTCTGCTCTACTACACTGCATTTTTCCTAAAAGCAAAGATGGTGGCAACGAAAAGAAACTGAATGTGATATATCATATTTACAGCTGTCGTACGATATTTGCTCTATTTATTAATTTGTTTGGCAAGTGTCGAGCATAGCCTGCATTTAGGAAAACAAAACAAAATAAAATTCAAGTGTATTCTACTATTGGTCATGAACTAATTAAATTAAAATCCAATAAAGGGTAAAACTATAGTCTCTGGTAGCCGAGCTGTGCTTGGGGTATTTTTATTAATTATTGAATAAGAAATTGTTAGAAAAGTGTGTATATTTAACTAAAATTGCCTTATATATTCCCGCATTAACGAGTGGCTTGGGCTTCTACATGCATATGAAGGTGAACTTGAGTGTAGATATTAAGTAAAAGGAGTTATTTTGTGACACCCTGTAGATGCACCAAAATGAAACTTTTGGGAAACCCTGTAGATTTACTTAAATGTAACTTTTGAGACATCCTGTAGATGTTTCAAAATGATAGTTATACTTTATCTTCCCCATCGTGAAGGATAATTGTTAACTAGTTAGGAGCTTCAATGTAGCTACAGTAGAGGGCGCCACCATCCAAAGAAAAAACAATGTAATATTGTCCTTGTCCCTGCTAAATCAGATTATTCTTTGTTGTCACAACCTGAGGGTCGTCCTTGCTTTGCCTCTTCAGGATGCCAAAAGCTTCAACTTCCAAAGAGTGAGTATAATTGGAGTAATTCTACTTCCATTGAGAAGAGTTCCCTGTTGTTTTACAATTCATTTGCAGTTTAATGTTTGCCTTGTAAGGCCTAAGTGCTGTGCAATGGTTTGGAATTTGTGGAATGTGGGCATGGCCCTTCTCCCAAATTTCAATTTTTCCTTTCTACGTTGCAGGCTAATGTTTAGCTCTAATTTTAACTAAGAGGGTATCTTTACCCAAGTGTTTCAAGATTTAATAAAAAGAATTAATTTTAAGTATTTTGCTTTTATGCATTTATACGCATCCAAACAGTGGTTTGGTTGGGTTTTGGGCTTGCCTTTTGTAATGGGTAGATAGTCTACCAACATATTCCAAGGGCTTGCAGGTGCTGCAGCCTGGCTTACTTAGGGTGAGCTGGTCTGGAATTAGGTAAATGTGGCTTACACTGCCTTTTATTGTACTTACAGCCCACTCACAGAGTGTGTGCCAGGCCCTCCCATCGGTGGGGTGGGGGAGTTGCTTACAGCAACTGTAACCTCACAAGTGACTGCTCTGTCAGCGGCAGTCCAGGCACAAGGGGATTCCCTCGCAGATTTGCCTGAGGCCTTCTATGCCCAATCGGAGTCCTTGACTGAATTAATGAAGTCAGTGCACGGATTAGCCGCTTTGTTCCAATCAGAAGTCTGCCCCATTGCAGAAGCCTCTGTCTTAGCAGACACAACCGAATCGATGGTGTCTGAGTTACTGGGCCAGAAGGAAGGCGATGTTCCTCCAATACCAGAGGTACAGGGGGAACCTTCCGATCCAATGTTACTCATGCTGCTGGACCAGACTGAAGATGCAGTGCTGTGGGAGTGGATTTGGGCCTTAAAGTGGCTAATTCGTTTGGCCGTATTCCTAATCAGATGTTGGCCCAGGAGGCAGTTACAGCGCTGCATGACCGCTACAGTCGGCCGGCTAATTGTTGCTTGTTGGCCACTCCAAAGATTAATCCGCCTATCTGGGCAGCATTACCCATGGTGGCAAAAACAGCAGATGCAAAATAACAGGCCTTATCTCAACAATTGTCCACTGCCCTTGTGGCCCAAGCACGATTGGCCGATTTTATTCTCTAGCCGAATGTATTCAGCTGCCAAACCATGTCGAATTAATTCTCAAACTGGTTATGGATACATCAACTTTTTTGGGTGTTGCTCTACAGGATATCGGTCAAAAGCGTAAGGCAAATCTTCACCCGCATCTAAAAGCAGACATTGTGGGCATTTGCTCTGCAACCATCCCAACCTCGGAGTTCCTGTTTGGGAACAACTTGGATAAGGGACTGAAAGAGATTCGAAGCACCTTGTGTGTGGTGAAACAACCCATGCCAACTTTGGAAATACGCCCTCATCCTTTCTGAGCTCGCGGCACCTTTAAACCGGGCCTGCACAGTTTAAACTGGCGAGGTTCTTCGTTCTGCGGGCGGGGCCAGTTTCTTACATCCCACAGTTCCAGAAGCAGTCCCAACCTGCAACCAGTAGGAGCTTGCAATGTCAGCAACCAGTAACGTTGGTATGTTTTAGGGGTGGCAATATGCAGTTGTTTAAGGCAGCCTGGCTGAAACTTACAGATGTCTTTTTTGTCCTGAAGACAATCCAGGGCTACCCTTTACCTTTTATAGGCGATCCCACTATTCAGGTCCTTCCCCTGTTCTCCAAATACAACCAGGGAGATGACCGGGGCCCTCACAGAGCTCATTGCCAAGTTGCAGAGGCTGCAGGTGGTGGAAGCAGTGTTGCCCGTGGTAGGCCAATTCCTCTCCTATTTTTGCGGTTCGTAAACCCAATGGGTCGTACCGGCTGATTTTTAATTGTCAGGCTTTGAATGTTTTCCTAAAAGTGGAACATTTAAAAATGGAAGACCACCGCACAGTGTGCAACATTATATCTCCGGGGGATTTTTTTGCAGCAATTGACTTTCAGAATGCATATTATATGATTCCGGTGGCGAAAATTGATCGCATTTTTCTTAGGTTTAGGTGGTAGGGGGTTTTATATCAGTTTACCTGTTTACCTTTTGGCCTTGCCACAGCCCCCCAAACTTTCACGTGCATTTCATGCAGGCCCAAGGGTTCCCTTCCGTTATTTATTTAGATGACTGGTTCTTGATTGGGGGTTCCTTTTTTGACTCAAAAGAATGTTGAGGCTTCCCTGCCTTTAGCACAATCGCTTGGATTTAAAATTAGTTCAGTCACAGCTTTGTCCCACCACAATTATTAAGTACTTAGGTTTTCTGTTTGACTCCATAAATTTGTCCGTTTCTTTGCCAGATGAGAAACGTGCAGAAATTTCCCGGTTATGTTTGACGTTAGTGCTGGCCCCGACGGTGTCAATCCAGGAGTTAGCAAAGTTACTGGATAAAGTTGTTGCAGCCACCCCCGCCCTTGACTATTCTAGATTATATACTAGACAACTGGAGGTGGAAAAGTCAGCAGCATTGTTGTTAAACCAGGGCGATTATCGTGCTCAAGGGACGCTGTCACAGGAAGCTATTGCAGATGTAGTTTGGTTTCAACAGGCATCCTTAAGCAAGTGTGCTCAGTGGCATGCTGACATGCACAATCTTACTTTTTGGTGTGATGCTTCTTTGACTGGTTGGGGGTTAGTGATTTTGGTAGCACTTCAGGTACCTGGCCTCTTGCCTTCAGGGGCTTCACATTAATGAGTATGAACTAATGGCAGTAGAATTAGCCCTTCAGTCATTTGCAGCTGAGGCCCAGGCATTTACAATCCTCTGTTGCTTGGACAGCACAAGTTCAATTGCCCATAATAATAAGTTTGGGGGTGCCATGCCCCGCATTTACATGCCATTGCAAAACAAATTTGGCAATGGTGTGAACCACGTCATTTGTTTTTGAGGGCCTCCTTTGTTTCTTCCAAACAAAATTTAGCTGACGTGGAGTCGCATCGTAAGTAAGACAACTCTGACTGGGCCTTGTCAAGTCACATTTTTGGTGTCATTTGCTCCTTGTTTGGGCAGCCCGAAATTGACCTTTTTGCTTCATACTTGACAACTAAATGTCCCATGTTTGTGGCATGGGGGCCTGACCCATTTGCATCCTTCATTGATGCCTTCACTGTTAATTGGGGCTCCTATTTCTTCTATGCCTTCCCCCTTTCACTTTAGTGGCTCGGACATTGAGGAAAATTAAACATGATAGGGCCCTGGGTATTTTGGTGGTCCCTTATTGGCCAATGCAAGCTTGGTTCCCTTTGTTTTCAGCCTTGGCTTCACCTTCACCTAACATGCTGTCTTCTCCCTGTCAAAGCGGTCCACACCCATTGCACCGGCATCTGCTCCTGGCCATTACAATTTCCTTGGGGCAGGCTTTAGCTTTGTTGGACTTTCCTCAGACATGGTTGCAATTCTTGAACAGTCCTTAACACCAGGATCACAAAAGCAGTACAATGCTTGTCTCAATCGGTGGGCCCTTTTTTGCCAACAGCAGGGGTTGGAACCCTTTCACCCGTCCGTACCGGATGTCTTATTGTTTCTAACGACCCTATTTAAGAAAGGGTTGTCCTTTAGTTCCCTTAACACTTTTTGGTCTGCCATTTCTTTCGTAGGCAATCCCCCGCTCCTTGGGCTCTAGGAAGTCATCCCTTAGTAGTGCACCTGTTCAAAGGTTTTGCGCACCTTCGGCCTCCCTGTCCTAAGTATAAGGTTACCTAGGACCCTGCCCTAATTTTGCAGTTAGTCCAGTCCTTAGATAACTCAACGATTCCCCTGAACAGCTTACTTTCAAGTTGGTGGGCTTACTAGCTTTAGCATCTGGTCAACGTGTTCAGACCTTAGCAGCTTTGGATATTAATGCCCTTAAAATTAAGGATCAGGCAGTTGAGTTCTTTTTGACTGCGCCTTTGAAAATGTCAAGAGTAAAAACTGCTCCACCAACTTTTATTTTACTAAAGCTTGCTGCTGGACCTAGTTTCTGTGTGGTAGCGGCCCTCCAGACTTACTTGCAGGCAACTTTACCATTTCAGAAACATTCCCAGCTGCTCCATAGCTTTCAGGCCCCCCATAGGCCCGTTTCTAGTCAGTCCATCAGCAGATGGTTGAAATGCCTGTTAAAGTTAGCAGGCGTAGATGTGGGTATCTTTACCAGGCATAGTTTCCGACATGCTTCTACTTCCAAAGCTTTTGCTTGAGGAGTACCCATTGATGCTATTTTTCGTACTGTGGGGTGGTCCGTCCTCTCACAGACTTTTTCCAAGTGGTACAATAAACCCATGAGTGATGAGGTTTCCTTTGCAACCACCATGTTAGCCCTCTAAAGCCTCTACTTTGTCATTGCATTTCTAAGCCACGTGTAAGGCCAGATGGTTTGGCGTATCTTTTGCATTCATATTAAACTTATCTTGCATTCAATAATTGCTTTACGTCTCTGCCTTGTCTTTAAACAGCTCCTAATTAGTTAACAATTATCCTTCAAGATGTGGAAGATAAAGTATAATTGTTAGATTAAGTGAGACTTACCTGTAAAGTGAAACTTGATCGTAATTATACGAGTCTTCCATCATCTTGAAGGATGGCTTCCCCCCTGTGTTTCCACCCGGCCCGGCATGGGCTGCCCGGTGGCCAGGTTGTTCTTACTTTAAAAGATCTGATTTAGCAGGGACAAGGACAATATTACATTGGTTTTTCTTTGGATGGTGGTGCCCTCTACTGTAGCTACATTGAAGCTCCTAACTAGTTAGCAATTATCCTTCAAGATGATGGAAGACTAGTATAATTACGATTAAGTTTCACCTTACAGGTAAGTCTCACTTAATCTAACAATTTTGTGACACCAGTTAGATATACCGAAATTCAATTTTTGGGGAACCCTGTAGATGCATCAAAATGAGTTTAGTGACACCCTGTAGATGTACCAAAATGATAGTTTTATTACACCCTTTGAAACCCTGTAGACGTACCGAAATTACTTTTGTGATATCATGTAAATAAATGAGTTTCATATTTTGCAATTAAGTTTAAAAAAATTGTCACGTGTCATTGTTAAATTTGCAATTTGCAATTTGCACGTGCATGTATTCCAAAAGTTCTCATGTGCCAAAATTCTAGGCAATAAGCCTATTTCGTATGTAAATCAAGCCCGTAGCCAGAGTTGAAAGTTTAGGGGGGCACTTGTCAATTTTATTATGGTACTCGTTTTTTTTGTAGAAAATTGCAAAAACTATCAAAAATGGCACCCCAGGCGAATTTTTGGCTCTAAAATACTTTAAAATGGGCTAAAAAATCACCTAAAGGGAGGGGGGGAAACGACTCTACCCAATACATGTTCTAAAAATTTGGGCTTCAGGCAAAAATTTAAAGGTTTTTGTAGAAAATTGCAAAAATTGACAGAAAATGGATGCCGCAGGCAAAGTTTTTGCTCAAAAACACACAAAGACAGCAAAACTACTCTGGGGGCCACCCCACCCATCCCTATCTTGGTGCCCATGATGGTACTCCAATTATTTTGGGGGGCACTGGAGAGTATTTGGGGGGGCACGGCCCCCCAGGCCCCCCTTCCTACAAGCCTGATGTAAATCAATGCATTTTTTAAAAGTTAAATCTTAAATTTTGGAGAATTTGTGGGTTGGAGGTCAACTTAAAACTGATGTGGTATATGTTTTTAGGGAATATGTCAGAATTGGGGGGAAAATGTTTGAAAAATTCCCAACGGTTACTGAGATAGATTTAAGAATGGATACATTCATAGATAGATACGGACATCTCTCACTTTATTAATAGTAGATAGATAGATAGATTATACATTATCATACACCCTGTAACGATCTGCATTACACTTTTATACAGATTCAAACTATCCTTAAATACGACATTAAACTGTATAGACAGGGCTTAAAACACACTCTTATTAGTCCAAGCATAAACTAACGCTTCGTTTCTAAAATATTCTGGAATCTTGTTTACCGGGCTAAAGAGAGATGTATTTCAACAGTTGCTTTCTTTTCTCAGCTTTTCTTCCCAGCAAAAAATATCCTGCATTAAAAGTGCATTTAAAAAAAGTGCATTAAT
>JAQIXP010005668.1:0-10229 GCA_034700285.1 Proteroiulus fuscus
AATTTGTACCGGTAATTAACATGGAGACTCCCATAGGAGCATGCATTTTGTTGATAGTGTGGACAGCCCCCTTAAAATTTTATTCTGTGAAGTAAAAGTACTAGGTATTTTGGAAAATCATATGCCAAAAATGTGCTTCCAATGTTCTGTGAAAATGTGTGAAAATTTCAAACCCTTTGCATAGTTTAGATGTATAAGTCCGATATTTCCTGTTATATTTGAAACCATTGGCACTTTACAACCTTTTTCAATTATTTTTTACTTTTCCTTTTTGAAGTGCTGTGCATTTTGGCAACTGCAACGTATGCTGCGAAGAGTGGACGTGGACATGTGCAGACAACGATTGGCCATACTCTGATAACCATTAATGATGTGGTGGAATTGGAACTGAATAGTGATGAAGGTAATAGTACTACTATAATATTTGTCACTGTATATCGATGGCTTAATTCAGAAGTAGCGAATGAGCCAAAAGTTGATTTTGAGATAATAGCGATTTTATGGGGAAAAAAGGTATAAATTGAAAATAAACAATGTTAAAAGGCTGAAATTTGGTGAGTAGATGATAGGCCTACAATATAATTATATAGTTTATGGGGAATTTGCTAACTTTTGTTAAATAATTAATTATTAAATTAATAAAGTAATTTGAGAAATAAAATGCTTCAAAATGTACATTCGCTAGTTTGACTTTGGCTAAGTTTGCAGGAAAGCGAAATAAATGAGGGGTAAAGTAGCGAATGTGCACATCTATTAGTTTAATTTTTGAATAAAGTAAATGCAAAAAAAGAAAAGAAGTAGCGAATGTCACGAGCAATTTTAAAAGGTAAACTAACGAATGGTACCATTCGCTACTTGTATTGTTATAAAAATCCATGTTACGAGCAATTCTCAAAAGATAAACTAACGAATGGTACCATTCACTACTTGTAACTTTTCGGGAGGATACCTTGTTGGATATTTGCTACTCTTCACTTCTGTAACTTTAACAATTATAATTATTGGTTTTAGTAATTTCATTAACGTTAGGTGAATTAGGAACACTTCCAGGATCACAATAGTTCACTTAACTCATTTTTGAAAAAATTGACTCATTCGCTACTTGTGAATTCAGCCATCGATAAAGCATTTTGACAAACGAATAAATATTTCATGTTTCTCCCACCCTGCTTGCATCTAGGATGGTTTTAAAATTATTTCATTCCATAGGTCCAGTTCATAAGATGGTTTTGGGCGAATCCATTCCTCTAGTGGGCCAACCCAGTTGGTCCCTGTCCAAAGATAAATTGTCGGCTGCTTGGGAAAACGGAATCAAATTATTGGTTACGGCGGAAAAGAAGCACCCCAACTTGTATGGCGTAAACATCAAGTGGTCGGCACCACCATCCCAGTTGGGCGTTTCGGAATGCATTGACCTTGGCGAGTTCAATTGGTACGGAGGTTCTGAACTTTACAATCAGCCATGGCCAATCCAAGGCCAAGAATTTACTGACACGGCCTTTGTTCCCAACGGGCAAAACGGAGGAGTCCTCGAGCGCTATTTCTTATCCTCGGGTGGGTTTGCTGTTTACGTGGGCCGAGATGTACCCTTATTCGTTAACTTGTCCACGAGCGACAACACATTGTGCTTCCGGGCCGCATACGAGACTCCGTACAGGAACACGGACGGCCGAGATATCGAGTTGGACTACAAAATCCTGAACAGCGATGCTCCAGGTCTTTTGCTCAATCACATGCTCGTCGTTTATGCTTATTTGGCCATCCCCACCGCTTACCCAGAGGAGAAAGTCTTGCGCTACCCAATCTGGTCCACCTGGGCTAAATACAAGGGCGCTATCGATCAGGATACCGTACTGGCTTTTGCCCAGGAAATTTCTGATAACGGATTTCCCGCCAGCCAGATTGAAATTGATGATAACTGGGAGGGGTCTAATGGGTACGGTAGCGAGGTTTTTGATCCCGTCAAATTCCCCGACCCCGCCAGCATGGTGGCCACCATCAACGGGCTAGGCTATGACGTCACCATCTGGGTCCACCCATTCATTAACACCGATTCCAGCTTGTATGAGGAGGCCGTGAACGGAAATTACTTGGTCCACGTCGACGGGTACGAAACCACAGGTTCCACTTCGTGGTGGGATGGCTCGGGGGGTATCATTGACGTCACCAATGCCGACGCTGCGGCTTGGTGGTACGCCAGGTTGGACAATCTGAAAACCGAGACTGGGATCACTGCTTACAAGTTTGATGCCGGGGAAACCCATTTTCTCCCCGCAGATTCCTACTTGTATTCTGACGAGAACTTGCAGCCGGGTAGTTATTCCACAGCTTATGCAAATTTTGCCGCTCAATTCGGTGGGCAGGTTGAGGCCCGGGTTGGCTATGGTTCCCAAGAGTTACCTCTTTTCGTTCGCATTTTAGACAGGGATTCCCGATGGGGTTTGGACAATGGACTCCACTCTGTTATTACCTCTACTTTGCATTTTGGAATCGTCGGCTATCCATTTGTCCTGCCCGATTACATCGGCGGAAATGCTTATGACGTGCTACCCGATCGGGAATTGTTTATCCGTTGGGTGGAACTCAATGCTTTCCTTCCCGTAATGCAATTTTCCATCACTCCTTGGAGTTACGATGACGAAGTCATCCAAATTAGTCGTAAGATGGTCGAATTGCATTATAACGTTTCCGATTATCTATTGGAAGCGGCTAATTTTGCCGTCGTCGACGGCTATCCCATGATTCGACCCCTTTGGTGGCTGGACCCCAGCGATGCCGCAGCTCAGTCGATCAACGATGAGTTTATGGTTGGCGATTCGTACTTGATAGCTCCCATTGTAACGCAAGGAGCTGTGACCCGGGATATTTACTTGCCAATTGGGGATTGGGTGGATATGAATCAGAACGTGATTATCAGTGGTCCCATTTGGCTGTATGATTATTCTGTGCCCCTTGATGTAATTCCTTACTTTACGTTAGGTATGTGTTAAGTGGATCCATGATATTGATTTCAGTCCTCATCAATCAAATCTATAGTTTAATGACGAATGTTTTTTATTTCGCCCAAAATTAGTAGTGAAGTAATTGCGTGTAAATAAAAACTTGTAATACTCATTAAATTCACAATGTACGTTCCGGTAGCTTTATTGATTTGCAGTTTGGTTTCATTTATATTTTACTTTGCTAAGTTATAAATGCTGATAATGAAACGGCAAACTCCTCATTTGGCAGAGTTTCTAACCTCTTGCAAAGCTCAACTGGGAACAGACGATTCTTATGCTTACCAGTAAAGTTACAAAACAATACTCTTGTCACTTTGCAGTCTCCAACCTACAGTAACTTCACTGATTTTTCTACTATTTCTGAAAAATTACATTGTTTTTCATATTAAAAAAAAATATTATTTCGCACAGGTATATTGATAGTTTTGATAAGTTAACACCTTTGCAGCTAGCACTGTTACATGCTTTAATTACATTTATTTCATTTAATATTCGCACATTTATGTTTTCCAATTGAATTATATCAGGATATAGTATTACCTGAAATTCATGGCAATGCTCCAAGTTCAAAGTTGTACAAGTAAGGTGAATTCAACAATAGCAGTGATTCTATTTTTCATCCAAGATTCAACCTTGTAAGTGGTACACTACCGTAATCGTTCCACTTCAATAACTGTCACGAGAAGTTACTAACAGGAACCATTATTATCACATTGAGTACTTGATTTTGAAATTAACTTCTTTTTTAAACTTTGAAAGCAATGTTTTTATCAGCATGATAAAATTAACTTTTTAATCAATATTTTTTTTTGTATTTGATGCTTTCAGTCTTTGTTTTAATGTAGTACTTCAAACAGTAAAGAATTTCTAACCAATTATTGCAATAAGTGTGAGTATAATTTTAATTATTTTATGTTGTTTTGTATACAATTTTATGAAATACTGGATAACTGTAATTTATAGAACTGAAGAATTCAAGTGAAAGTATTTGAGAGATAAGTTTTTTATATACTACCTGTATTTCACATTTATTAGATTTGTTAAAGTTTCTGAAGTGATTAAATTAAATAATTGAAGTAATATATCTCAAGTGCAAATTTGCTATACTTTTAATACAATTTTAAAATTGCAGTTAATAAAACGAAATGTAAAAATGCAGGTTTATTTCTGATTTCTTGATTTTTTATTTACTTATTTATTATTTTTTTATTTTACAGTCTGAAAGATGTTCAGTTACCGAATTTTGTGTACGTCGACCTAAAGTTTTTTCTTTTTCTTAAAATTATTGTATGCCAATTTGAAGTATTTTTAATGCTCGAATATATTTTCTTAACAAGTGTTGTTCATTTTGGCTGTTGCAACATTTGCTGCGAGGACGATTCGGAGTGGACGTGGACCAGTGCTGACAACAATCAACAATGGCAAAGCACAAATAAAACTAACAGAAGTGGTTGAACTGGAACTAAGTGGTGATGAAGGTAACCATTTGATATATGATCTTTGTCCATAGTTTAATAGGATGTACTTTTGAAATTCTACCTAGGTTAAACAAACGATTATTGCTAACATTTCCAAAATAGTTACACTTGCTAACGTTTATAATGCTGATGTTTTCTTTTATACTTTTCATTTATTTTTACTTAATTTTTTTTCACCGTAAAATCCTGTTAAAATAATTTTTTTTAAAAAATGACCTCAGCATCTGTAATTGTGGCAAATATTGAGTGTGTGTTTATAGTAGTACCTCAAGAAATTAGTAGGTAGTAATTGTCTGTATTTTGGTTTAATGCTAATAAGGGGTAACTAAAAAGAATTTTTAGAATTTGATTTGTGCACTCAGGATTTAATTTTGAGTTAGAAAAAAAATGTGCTCTCTCCATTTCTACACATATTAAAAACCAGGTACTTTTTTCCCGGTATTATCTAGTTGTAACTTCTGAGTATTCCTCAGTTTTGTAATTTTTTATTCTTAGGCCCAGTTCACAAAATGGTTCTTGGAGAATCCATTCCTTTTTCGGGTGTTCCCAGCTGGTCTATTGCCAAAGATGAATTCTCAGCCATCTGGGAAAATGGATATAAATTATTAATAAAAGCTGAACGGAAGCATCCTAACCTGTATGGCGTCAACATCAAATGGGCAGCACCAGCTGCTACTCAACTGGGCATTTCGGAGTGCGTGGATCTCGGTGATTTCAACTGGTACGGCGGATCCGAGCTTTACAATCAGCCGTGGCCAATTCAGGGGGAAGATTTTGCAGAAACTGCTTTTGTTCCCAACAGTCAAACGGGAGGGGTCCTCGAACGCTACTTCTTGTCGTCCGGTGGGTTTGCGGTTTATGTGGGCCTGGATGTACCCTTATTTGTATCCCTTTCCACGGTCAACAAGACCTTGTGTTTTAGGGCCGCGTACGAGACACCGTACAGGAACACGGACGGCCGCGACATTGAGCTCGATTACAAAGTTTTAAATAGTGATGCACCGGGTCTCTTACTCAATCACTTGCTAGTCCTGTACGCTTACTTGGCCACCCCGACGGCTTATCCGTCTGAGAAGATTATCCGATACCCAATCTGGTCAACTTGGGTTAAATACAAGTACGATATCGACCAGAACACCGTGCTGGCCTTCGCCCAGGAAATTTCGGATAACGGTTTTCCGGTCGGCCAATTGGAAATTGACGATAACTGGGAAGGATCGAATGGATACGGTAGCGAAGTCTTCGATCCCGAGAAATTCCCGGATCCGGCCGGCATGGTCTCCACCATCAACGGGTTGGGATATGACGTCACCATTTGGGTCCACCCGTTTATAAATAACGATTCTACACTCTATGCTGAGGCAGTTAGCGAGAATTATTTGGTTCATTCCAATGGGTACGAAACTACCGGTTCTACGAGTTGGTGGGATGGTTCGGGTGGCATCATTGACCTTACCAATTCCAATGCTACGGACTGGTGGTACAATAGGCTGGGCAATCTCAAAACCCAGATCGGTATTGCCGCTTTCAAATTTGATTCCGGTGACACCCAATTTCTTCCGGAAAATGCTTACTTGTACTCGGACGAGAACTTACAGCCGGGAAGCTTTTCCACTGCTTACGCCAATTTTGCTGCTCGATTTGGGGGTCAGGTTGAGACCCATATCGGATACGGCACTCAAGAGTTACCCATCTTTGTCCGTCTTGCAGATAGAGATTCCAAATGGGGTTTCGACAGTGGCCTGCAGTCGGTTATCACGTCTGTTTTGCATTTTGGAATTGTCGGCTATCCGTTCGTGTTACCCGATTACATCGGTGGAAACGCGTACAATGCCGTACCCGACAGGGAATTGTTCATCCGTTGGGTGGAACTTAACGCCTTCCTTCCCGTAATGCAATTCTCCATCACTCCGTGGAGTTTTGACGACGAAGTCACTGAAATCAGCCGTAAGATGGTCAATTTGCATTACAACATTTCCGATTATCTAATGGAAGCGGCTAATTATGCCGTCGTCGACGGCTATCCCATGATCCGGCCCCTTTGGTGGTTGGACCCCAGCGATGCTGCGGCTCAGTCTATTAACGATGAATTTATGGTTGGGGATTCATACTTGGTAGCTCCTGTTGTCACGCAAGGAGCTGTGTCCCGGGACATTTACTTGCCAATTGGAGACTGGGTGGATATGAATCAGAACGTGATTATCAGTGGCCCTATTTGGCTGTATGATTATTCGGTGCCCCTCGATGTAATACCTTACTTTACGTTAGGCATGTGCTAAATAATATTTTGGGTTCTCACAAGTATTTTAGAAAAGAATTTCTCAATTCATGAAGTTTTTTCCCCTGATAAAATTAACATTTTCCAAATTCAAAAGCCGTGCAGGCAATTTTGATTAATATTAATACTCGACACAATCTTGTAAGTTAATCCTATTATTAACTTTAAGTGATCTACCCAGCAAAAAAAATTTCTGCAGAAAATTCAAAGTCTTCTGCAGTTTATTTGCAGTTTTAAATTGCTGAAAAACTATACCATAGTTTAAGTTACTTTTCTGACGTTTATGAAACAAAAACGTACATAATTTGTGTAGAAATCATGCATGTTGTTTTTACTAGTTTTTGTGCATTTTTTCTACAGTATTTATGTAATTTTCTATAGTGTTTCTGAATTTTTTCTACATTCTAATGACAAGTGAAACTGCAGAAAGAATGCATAAAAATTTCATAAATACTGTATGAAAAATGCATAATAATTAATGTGTAAAATATTTCATAAATACTGTATAAAAATGCAGAAAAACTGTAGAAAAAAGCATGCACGTTTTCTACACAAAAAAATGCACAAATTATGTAAGTTTTTGTTTCAGAAACGTTCAGAAACGTAACGTAGACTACAATTTTTCTGCAGTTAAAGACTGCAAATAAACTGCAGAAGAATTCGAATTTTCTGCAGATTTTTTTTTGCTGGGAGCTATGAAGAAAAACGTTTCTACACATTTCGATCTGCATACTGTGCAGAACACATTCTGCAGTAAAACTAAAGAATTTTGAAGAAATGGTACATTTTCTGAAATAATATCGATACCATTCCACTAATGAGAGTAATCCCTTCCCTACAGCAGATAATTCCTTAGCAGAATTCTTCAGAATACTTTCTAACAAAATGTTAAACAATATAAAATATATGTTGGCAGAATAGTTATAATATTTAATGATGCGCAAATATTTTGTTGGTGCTTGTTTTACAGAATTCTGCTTAATGGCTTTAGACTCTGTGAAATTTTGCAGAGAATTGTCTGCAATAACTTTTACCGTCTGCAGAACTAGTAGTAAATTCTGCAAAATGTTTCTATGGAACTTTTTATGGGAAAATTCTACAGAAATAGGCCTTACTTTTCATGTGGAATCTTAAGCTTTGCTATGACAGGTTCTCGGAATGCTTTTACTAAGCATCAAAGCAAGTACCGTATTATGACCACGGTGTAGATTTTGACTTATTTTACATTTATTTTCATGACTATTCAATTTTTCTGATATTCCAAGATCGATTTTTCCAGTTTGTGAGAACGCTGTAATGCTAATAATAGGAGCAAAAATGATTAAATACAAAAACCTTGTTTTATCATAAACAGTTCCTATTAATAGAGTATGGAACCATATTACAATAATTAATGAATAGGGCTATAATAAATATGGATACACGGAAATGTGATGAGCTCTTGGTTAATATACAGGGAAACTAAATATTAAAATCACAAAGAAATAATAAACCAATTCATATAATTTATGAATTATTTATAATTTATAGTTAATTTGTTCCGAAAGTCTGGCTGCCAATAAACAATCAACAACAATATTTGAAAATTAAAAGGAAATTCAGCCGTTATAAAAGCCTAGCTTGTTAGTAAAGGACCACGTCATAATATCTATCTTTAAAAACATTAACAATTTGCATAGGTAAGTTCATGATTATTATGTATGGTTTTAAAAAATTCATTCATGTCCAGGACATAAAATGCTGCAAAATTTTCTGCATAAAACATTCTGCACAAAGTTATCACTTTATTCAATCACAATAATTGGGCAAAATATTTTGCACAGCTGTTAATATTATGCTAAAAAAATTGTATTGATCATTAGTTGTTATCATTATAATTGCAACTTATCTGAACAATTAATTACTGTGTTCTTCTATGGGACCTTCCCACAAAACTGATTTCGTAGAATTAAGTACTGTAGTCGCTAACATTATTAACTCGGGTAGTGGGTTAGGCTAGTATTAAAAAATTCCTATACATTTTTTATTTTATATTTGCTTAGTCTAAATATCAGCCTCGAAACTCCCAGTTATTTTAGAGATGTAGGGCAAAATGTTTAGCATTATACGAAGTGCGAATGTATGTGAATGGAAAATATAGATGATTATTTATAGAAAACCAATATGGCAACAAAATGGATTAATCTCATAGATATGATGTCCAAAGTATTGTTCTTATCAGTAAAAAAAACAAGTTACTGATTACCTGTTATCAGATTTACTTATTAAACCTATAACATTTGTCCATAGCAAAGGAATTAAAAAAATAATAATAATAAATATCAAAATTAACTTCTGACTGACGGTAAGCTTTAATATTATGATATTACATTACATACTGGTACCACTATGTAGTTATATTTTTTAAACTTTGTTTAAATCGCTAAATTAAGCAATTTGGCTTATATTTTATGAGTATTTGCGTTTATTATGACTAACATGATAGTCCTAAATAGGCTGAATCGAATGCAACGCAATATCCAAGAATAATTTCATAATATATTTGATTTTCTATTTATAGGTAAAAATGATATTATTGAAAATACATATTTTCGGTAAGTTGGTGCTCGCATATGCTGAGGATTTATTTTATTTATTTATCTAATTTTATTATTTATATGTTTTTATATTCAGTGCTTTGGATAGTATCAGCAAGTGTTGTAGCTGAAAGCGTAGTTCCTGTTTTGGTTACAATTAAAAATGGAGAAGCGGAAATTGAAATTGGTGATGGACTCCAACTGCGACTATATTATGATGGAGGTAGCTAGTGAATTGTTGCCAATTTCAAGTTTATTCTCAGTGATATTTAAATTGCCTTACTTCTGATCAAGATTTATTTACCAATTGTTCCACTTGCCTTATTTTCCATTAAAAATACTCATTCTGCAGAATACAAAAAAGTGGAATCTTTTATACAAAAGGATTTTCAGTTTTTTTTCACCCATTATGCACTGTAAATAGATAATTTCTGCTTAAAATTTGAAACAAAACTAAATTAGAATTGCAGTTATAAGTAAGTCAGATCCTATAATTTGGCATTAAATTTGAAGTTCATTAATTACCAGAAATACGCCTGGTTTGCTGTAGAATTGCTGTAGTAATTTAGTAAATTACTGCAGTTTAACAGCAGAATTATTTAAAATGTTTACTGAAGTATAACTACAGTAATTTAATCCACTAAACTGCTGAATAATATTGCAGTCACAGTTGTGGTGCGGAGGGTAAAGTTATGATATTTAATATTGATAGTTTTGATACCAATAATTGAAAGAGGCTTTAGAATGGTACTGATGTGAGAATATGTATACATATTCACTCGTTTGAGGGTATGGTGCCAAATATTCACTCCGCGGCTATTTTGACTTTGACCGAGCGGAGCGAGGTCAAAGTCAAAATGGCCAAGGAATGGTGAATGTCTGGCCCATACCCTCA